>SNQJ01S0028572.1:18116-28520 GCA_010110895.2 Picea sitchensis | reverse complement strand
GAGTGGCACCCTTGGAGCACGTGGTGCATCCTGAAGGGCATGTCGCGTTGATGTTGATGAAGGAACAAACCTAGATGGCCCTAAGACATTTAACACCTTAAGAAATTCTTAAGTTACTTCCCTAATTAAATGTCGCCTAGTTCAGAATCTAAGTCCTAAGTCTAAATCTTCTAAGGTAAAATTTTGTCTAACCTTAAGAACAGACCCTATAAAAATAAAAATAAAATTTTAAACTAAAAAAAAGACAAAAAAAACCACTTATGCTATAGTTTTAGTCCTCATAAAGTTTATAGGGTAAAATAAAGAGAATAAGAAACTAATTCAAATCCGTGGTTGTAAATTTGAAAAGAAGGATTTAATTAGTTAACTTGTGGAAATGTAAAAATAATTTTTAAATTAATCATAAAAGGAAGGAGTAAATAGCGCAACTGCCTTTTTGACTCAAATAAAAAGGGGAAAGATGGGGATAAATAAATTTAGGAAACTTAGGAATGGGGGAAACATAATTAAGGAAAGAGTTGAACTTATGGTAAAAAGCGAGGTCAACATAGTAAGGAATCTGCAATTAAAAACCTTCTAAAAATGAACTAATTTAGCAACTTCATTTTAGGGAAAGTATTTAAAACATGTAAGGGGATCTAGGAACACCTAGGAGGAAATTTAGGAGCAAGTCTAGGTGGGTGAGGGAAATGAGTAAATTAATAATTTAAAGAAAATAATTACTTGAGGAAAGAGGGGGATGGACGACACTTGTGCGAAGGAGAATATTTAGTATATTTTTATTAAAACTTAATTAAAATGTGATTTAGGGAAAGTAGGAGGTTGGAAAAACTCTATAAAAGAAAGGGAAGATGAGAAAGAAATGGATCGACTGTTAGCGTAATGTTACGCTACCGGATTTGTGACTTGACTGATTACTTGTGGAGAGTTGGGATTTTCCAGCTCGGATAGGAGTGGTAGCTCAGCCTTGCGAGGCGAGATGGGAAGCTATATCTACCATCTGGATAATGTGTGGCCCCTTTGCGGCTCGGGGGGCTAAGGGGGAAGAAGAGTGCCCCTAGCGATTGGCTGGGAGGTACCGGTGAGGTCTCTACGGTCAGCGAGCGGGAGCAACACAGAGCGCGGGACGCGACACGAAGCGCGGGACGTCATCCAAAGCGAGCGAAAGGGCACATGTATTCTTTTCATATTTTTATGGTAGAATGTTTTAGGATTCATGTGGATCTGCTTATTAATGGAAGGGTAGAATGACTTGTTTTTATCATTGTATTCTGGCCATGGGATAACTCAATGGGTTCTTGTCTGAGTTTGTTATCATTATATTCTGGCAATAAAAAGAAATGAATTACAGGTCTTCATTGCAACGACATTATGAAATTTAAATAATGAAAAGGGGTTTTTGATTCCGGTCTTCCTTTATACTTGTGTCCGGGGTTGAAAAACGTTGGGCTCCCACTGTTTTCACTGGTGTAAACATTCGCCACGACCTTTATGACTGTGGGCATTTTTCATTTGACTGTGGGCGTTTTTCCTTAATGACTGTGGGCGTTTTTATTACTGCTGGCAATGTATCGCTGTAGGCATCAGATGACTGTGGGCGTTTTTATATTTTTGTGGGCATTTCGTCTTCTATTACTGTGGGCATTTTGTTTTTGTGGGCATTTCGTCTTCTATTACTGTGGGCATTTCGTTTTGTGGGCATTTCATTTTTGTAATGATCACTGCCTAATCGTTCTGGCAGATGTGTTCTGCCAACTTGTTTTATATGGTTACTATGATTTCGTTTTGGCAATTGTGATCCTTGCTACGTGGCCAACGTTTTCAATTGCACTTTAAAACTGCAAGGATGGTGAAGGTGGCCTGGGACTGTATTGACCTCTAACTGTGTTTTTGATGGGTTGCCATGATTCCCTCTTAATAAATGTCTACGCTGTTGTTTCTTAAGACTAGATCTTATACCACAGTAAATTACAGGGAACAACGTTGTAATCAAGATGAAATTTCAAATTTAAGCAAGTCGTTCAGAAATCCTTAATGTTGATTGGGTTTATGTGATACAATAGAGTTCCTAAAGAGTGAATTCTCAAGCTATGATGTTTCAAACTTATGTAAGACAGTCATCCAAATTTCAACGTGTTAATAACCACCAAACAATATTATAGCGAGTATGAATCGTTGATTTTTACGCAGGTTGTTCAAAGTTTCAGAGCATAAATTTCATGCTTGAGATGGATTAGATCACTACTATTGCAAATGATTTAAGAAAGTTGTGCCAAAGTGTATTAAACCAGTGATCAAACCTTTAAACCATCAATTCCAGAAATCAGAAACAGATCTGAACTATAAGATTTATTAGCATTCAAAAGAATATATTCAATCCATTTGCTATTAGATCAACAAATTACGATATTAGATCAATTGAGTTATTGATGAGTTTCAGTGCTTTGAAAACAATCATTAAACTTTCAAACATTGAACCGTTAATATCTTTCTATTATCTCTTGGATGCATTGAGTATGATTAAACATGGATTTAGCAAAACGTTGGAGATCCAAAGTATTACAGTTCACATTCAATGTGTTTCCAGTATTTATGTGAAACGAAATAGATTTAGATTGGAAATTAATTTGTCCTTTACGCATGTTTAAGTCTATTTGTTACACCCATTTAGATCTTAGTTAAAATAAGTCAATTTCAAAGCTACTCATGCATGACTGTGATTTGTTGGGTAATGAGTTTTATTACTCGTATATTTTGGTATTTTTCCCTTCTGCGTTTTGCTTGATTTCTGTGCGTTGAGGTATCTTCTTCAGGGGATTGGGCCATATCAGTAGTTGCCAATTGATGGCCGCTGAGTTAACTGATGTTCTGATAATTTCCCTTGATCGCTTCCTAAATTAAATTTGTTTCCTGATTTTTTGTTGTTTTGTGTTGCCTGTTGTTAGCCGCCGAATAATGTTATGTGGCCAGTGGTGTAAGTCTGTTGTTGTGGAATTGAATGACTTCGGTTTTATTTAAATGCCTGTTATGTGGTATAGCAGAGAAAAGTTTTAATGCCCCCTTTTTATTTATGGAATAATCATATTGTAGCTGGTGTGTATGTCAAGGAATAATAGTATTAAATGCTTTACCGTTATGAAATTTTAAATGTCATTGATGGATAATGTTACTGCTAGTAAGTAGGGTAGCTCTAAAACCAAGACCTTATCATTATGGTTGTTAAGGTAGAGTGATGTTTATGTTATTTCATTTGTTCATAGTAATGTTATTGAGTATTTGGTTATCGTTGAGGTATTGATTAAGGTAGTTGTTATAGATAACATAGGGGTAAAGAGTTGGTCCTTATTTAGTTGTCAATATATAAAATGTAAACTCCTTATTTTTAATTGAATAATTTTGGAATGTAAAAGTGATGATATGGTTAGGTTATGGTAATGTTACCGTAGTGTCATTGTTATTCATAACAATTAAAATGTAAAATCCTTGTTATTTAGTTGAAATGCCATTTTACTACAAATAGTGATGAGATGGTTATGTCCAGGGAATGTTCTTTTAATTCCATGTGATTGATGTCTTATAAAATGTAAGGTTCTTTCAATAGGAAGATTGCTATGCTAGCCTTGATAACTTATGAATGCGAGCTCCTCATTGTTTATTTGCAATGCTTTTATTTGATTGGCTTAGGGTTGGGATGTTAAATTTAGGGTTAATAAAGTCATTGATTATTTCTATGCTGATGTTTAGGGTCGGGTTAATTTCAGGGTTAGTACTATAATTGGAATTGTCCAAACTCACAGTTGTATGATATCAGAATCTTCGATTTGATAAATCTAGTCGCTCTCTATATAAGTCTGTGTGTGTGATTATTTTCTGTGTAAAGAATCCAGTGCCGTATCAAGAGTCTCGGGCCCTTTAAAGGCAAGGTTTCCACTCTTGCGACACACCTGACAGAGATTACTAGTTTCTGCCTTAGCAGTCGGCCAGGAGCCTATCTGACATTCTCTCTCTCCGGAGAAGAGAACTAAGATTAAACGCCCTGCTTTCCTGTGCAGAAATAGTAAATTCTACTACTATGGATTCTTCCATCTGTGTTCGTACTGTACATAACACAGTATGTCGTTTAATGCTTGCAGTTACTTGTTGTGCGCTTTATTTATATGGTCGTTCAATGCTTGCAGTTACTTGTTGTGCGCCTTATGTCTTCTTGTTGTGATCATCGTGGTTGCGTCTTGTTAGTCGTCGGGTGGCGACCTAGAGTCAAGTGTGTCTGTTTCCTTTTTACACGCGCACACACACCTTAAACAATTTTTTTTTTTGCACTTGTTATCATAGTTGTCATCGTAACGAGGAGGCTGTTACACAACCACCCTAAAATATAAATGTAGAGCAATCTGTCGCTACCTCTGTCATTGTAACATATAACCTGTTGTTGATATTGTTTCTTATACTTTTGTTGCTGGTACTGATTTTGATATCTCATCAATATTGCAACCACACATACCTGATACCAAGGTCCACAAAAACATTCTCCAAATCAAATGCTTATGAATCACTAAGAAATATATGTTCTTGATTTCTTCATAATACACACCCTAACACACATAGTAAGACATATCTTCAACCTGTAGTTGGCTTGAGTTTTATATCCTTGATCTTCAATAATGTTTCCTCATCAGTCCGCGACCCATACATTATCTTCTCACGGATGTCTGCTCTTTTCCCCACTATAGCCTGAGGATATCCACACTCCTCTTGAAACCCGTAGATTTACTCAAAGAACATGTGTCTCTCACTTTTTCTCGGTAGGCTCGGATCCTACAAACTTCTTCCCTCACCGGAGTTCACTGACTTCGACTCACTATCTTAGATATGATAATTTGTATTCATGAAAGTAATATTCAATTGACTCATCTCTGTGTTTTATTGAGGATCTCATGATGACATGAAACTGACATGCACATGCAATTGGAATGAAATTTTTTAACTTATGTTTATAATTAATCTAACATGAAACTGACATGCAACTTGTTAACTGACATGCACCATACTTAGACTAGGAAAGAAATATTCCTTCCTTGGTTTTCAATACTTGGAGGCCAAGGAAATGATGCAAAAACCCTAAGTCTGTCATTTCAAATTTCTTCTTAAGGATATTTTTCACATGATTTAAATGTTTAGGGTCACTATCAGTGAGGATAAAGTCATCAACATAAAGAAAAAGGGTTATAATATGGCTTCCTACTTTTTTGGTATAAATATTAGTGTAAGAATAACATATAGAAAAGATGGTGTCAAGAAGAAATTTTTCCATTTTGGCATACCAAGCTCAAGGAGCTTGCTTAAGACCATAAATATATTTCTTAAGGAAAAACAAAATGGTAGAGTCATTATGGGCATAGATAGGAGGTTGCTCCATGTAGATTTATTCTAGCAAATCCCCATGAAAGAAGGAAGATTTGACATCCATTTGATGGACCTTCCATTTATTTCAGACTGTAAGGGCTAGAACAAGGTGAATGGAATTCAATTTGGTTACAGGGACAAAGGTGTTATTATAGGCAATCTTTCAACTTGAGAGAAACCTTTGGAAACTAAACGAGCCTTGTGTCTTTTAACACTTCCATTTTTTGCATACTTAGTTATGTAGAAAAATTTACATCTAACAAGTTTTATTCCTTTTGGGAGAGGTAAAATATCCCAAGTATCATTCGTTATTAAATATCGGTACTCTTCATTCATGGTTGCATCCCAATATGGATGACCTAAAGCTTCTGCAAATGTTTTTGGATCACGAGTCTCTAAAACTTGATCCAAAATAAAAGAGGTTTGCTGGAACTATGAACATGTATGATGTTGATATGAAAAATCACCACCAAGATAAAAAATTGCTTCTCGAGTTGAATGGACCCATCCGGGAAGTTGTGGTGTTGGTGTAAGTTCATGTTCAATGGAATCATTTGGATAAAGGTGATCATGCAGAGGTGGATTTTCATCCTAAATGTCATCATTTGAATAAGAAGAAACGAGAATAGGAACAAAAGATGGTACAAATTCCAAATATGTATCGTAGGCCAAAGAAGGAACAAACGTCAAATTAGGCTCATAGGCCAAGAGATTTCCATCAAATTTAACATCTCTTCTAATAATAATTTCATTAGAATGAGGTTTAAGAAGTTTGTAACCTTTGACATCTTCAAAATATCCAACAAAAATACACTTCTCACTTTTATGTTTTAAATCTTTCCTTTTCTCACCAGGAATGTGATCCCATGCTACACTCCCAAATACATGGAAGTATATTACATATGGATTTCTTTTATTCCATGCTTCTTCCGATATTATATTTTTTAGAGCCTTTGTGGGAGTGCGATTTACTATGTAATTGCACATTTAATGGATTCTTCCCAATAATTATGACTTAATTGATTAAATTGGATCATACAATTAGACATTTCTTTTAATGTGTGATTCTTTCTCTCAGAAACACCATTTTGTTTTGGTGTATATGGAACAATATGTTGCATTTTTATGCCATGTGTGGCGAAGTAACTTGTAAAATTGTTGTTCACATATTCACCTCCATTATCTGTTCTTAAACTCTGAATTTGATGTCCATACTGTTTTTTTACAAGGGCCTTGTAGGCCAAAAACTTTTCAAACACTTCACTTTTAAGTTTTAAGAAGTAAATACAAGTGCTTCTGGAGAATTCATCAATGAAAGTTAAGAAATACATGCACCTATAAAAAGAAGGAGAAGAAAGAGGACCACACAAGTCACCATGAACAAGTTGCAAAGGGGTCGAGGTGTGTTAAGATGCACATTTTTATAAACTATCTCAATGATTTTTTCCGATAATAAAACTAACGGAAACACCATATATACAAGAAATAAGAGGAATACCAATGACCATCTATTGATTACATAGTTGCCGCAATGAACAATAGTTTAGATGACCAAACCTCTCATGCCAAATTTTCCTCAAGTCACCACTATGAGAAACAAAAACAAATGGAAGAGATGATGAACCAAAGTTGTTAAACTTGTACAACCTGGTAATAACATCAAAAATTCCAATTGCGAGGACATTATTAGGATATTTTTAATCCTTAATTAAAACTTGATGAGGTGAAAACTATACAGTTTTATGCTCACCTAAATGTGTTATCTGATATACTGATAGAAGGTTGCAGGAAAGACTTGGAACAAATAATACATCATTGAAATGACCATTATCTACCTAAACTATTCCAGACCCTACAACACTAAGAAATTTATCATCACCAACAAATATTTTCTTGTTGTTACACTCATTTAGATAAAAAAATATGGCTATATCCTTAGTCATATGATAAGATTATTCATAATCAATAAACCAATCATCAGAAGAAGAAGTAGAAGTTGCAATTAAGGAGAAAGAAGAAGTAGAAAGTGCATGTGCACAAGAAGAAGTAGAAGAATAATCAATATGGATTTTGTTCTTCTTCACCATTTATTCTAAAGCTTCCATATTCTTAAAAAAATTGGACTCCACGTGACCATCTTTCCCACAAAAGTTGCAATTTTTTTCACTAGTCTTCTTACTTTTGGAATTTTCTCCTTTGTCAACATCAGGAGTAGAATATGGATGAGAGGGTTTGGAACCCTTGTTTTTCTTTTTGTTGTGGAGAGGATGTTTCTTCTTGGGATTCTTGGATTTATCTTTCTGCTGGACCACTAAGGATTTGTTGGAGGTACTATAGTGTTGATCACTCCAAGTTGCACAAGTTTATCTTTCTCTCTAATCAATGCATCACAAAATAACTCAAGAGTGGGATATTTATAGACACTCGCTAGAGAATCTCTAGTGGCATAAAAGGTAGACACAAAGACATAATATGCATTACCAAGATTATAAAGAATAATATAGATGCATCGGTCTTCCTTCATATTTATTTTGCAGTCTATATGTAAAAGTATAAGTATTTTGAGCTTAGAGAAATAAATATTCAATGAAATAAAAATCATTAGGAATAATATTGTGTTTACCAAAAACAGATTTAAGCTTAGTCCAAGATGCATCGAGAGAATCGATTCCTTGAAGGTGAAACCTTAAATCAAGAGAGATATACATTCTTATAATTTCATGTGCTTTGCCACTCTTATTATCCCTATTGAATTTATTTTCATAATCAATGGGCTCCAATCATTTTCCCAAGGTAATCTGGTAAAATCCTTTTCTTTATGATACATCCTCCATATGGGATTTCCATGAGAAGTAGTTGGTACTCATAAGAAAAACAACACCAAGAGATGCCATATTAAAATATGCAGAAAAATATGAAACTAATGGCCTAGATGGAAAGATCTTCAAAAAATAGGTTGTTTAAAAGAACTTGACAATGAAAATGAACTTATGATGTGAAATTTATGCCCTTCTGAAAAAATACATAAATGATAATCAAAGAGCCACATGGAAAGTAGAATATGGTCCACATGGTGATACACCTCCTTCTAATAACCTCACTTTTACAAATAATTTGCTCATGAAGTGACCCACATTTATAAAATAAGAAGAGATCACTTTTACAATAAAGTTACTTTATAAATGAAAGTTGCATGCTAATTATAGTGATTCACTTTTAAAATTTAAGTGAAGTACACTTTACAATGGATGAATGAACATTTAAAAAAAAAAGTAACTAAAAAGAGACTTGAACTTGACAAGACCTCTTTCTTAATAAAACAACTTTTAACCAAGTGAGCTAGTGGATGTTATAAAAACAAGATTGGGGAGCAATAAAATAAAACAAATGCGGAAATAAAACACAAAAGATACACAATATAATAGAGACATAGATATACGTGGTTCACCTAGTGTGGGCTACGTCCACCATAGAAATTTCCAGGTCCTTCCTTTATTATTATCCAACAAATGAAGGGATACAACCTGCAACACACCCATTCTAACTTCCTCGTCTTTCTCTCATAGTATCCTCACTCAGAATACAATATTCACAATCATACATAGTCGTAATAAATTTCCCTCATAAAAGAGGGTTTCCTTCTAGGAAAAAAAACCCTAACATAACTTCTACCATCAGATATGCGACCTTATAATGAACGGTCCATATTGACTATGAAATCACAATATACGTTTATAATGAAAATTTTCCTTTGTGGGATTTTCCCTCGAGGGCCTGCTTTCCCCTAGACCCCCTAGACCCCACAGGGGGGGTAACCTTCCCTGCACTCCCCCGCATGGAGGAGTGTACATTCTTTCGAGGTGTAAAGTATTCATGGGGTATAAACACAGTTGAAAACAAATACCTCTGAATCAAGAAGATAATCAGGCTCCACAACCAACAGTGAAAAACAAATTATATTGTTAACGAGGATTGGGGTTGTTGTTGTGGTTATTGTGGAATATGGGCTTGGAGAGTATGCTCATAAAAAACTATTTTCACACAAGAAAAAAATTCCACTTCTTTACGACAATAAATGTTACATCTCGATTAGCTTACCTCAAAATGAAAATTTTCCCTCTGTTTCTAATTCATCGAGATCACACAAAGTGCACGACAAAGAGCATACACAAACAAGAAAAACCTTTCATCTATGTTTCTGATTTTATGAGATCACGTAGAGTGCACGGAATAGAGAATACACATATCAAAAATATTACCAAGGTGGAAATAAAAAATAGAAAACCAAAATATTGTCTATGCAAAAAAATTAAAAGAGCATATTCAGGCTTTATACCTCCATATCTTACTAAAATGGAAGTATCTTGGGAAAAAATAAACCTTTTCGAGTGAGATGAAAGGAATTCCTAACTTAAACAAGAGCTTCATATGCAATGGAATAGTCCTCTCAGCAAATAAATGTATGAAAATGGTATAAAGTAGATATGCAGCAAAATGGCTTCATGATCTCGATCTACAATGAGAGAGGTTCTTCAAATGAGCTCTGATACCATGTCCGAAAACACATGTATTCCAACATATGACTAACACCTTCAATAACTACTCATACAACCAGATCAAATATCAACACACCAAAATCCTTGTGGGGAAACATCTACAACCTTGGCCAATGTGACCACTTCAAGCGATTTATTAATGTAGGAGAAAATATTGCAGAGTGATGTACAAGAGAGTTTCATATAATGGATCATCAACAAATGACCCTCCATTCTCTTTGAATAAATATTATGGACCAATCGATTCTTAAGCCATCGATCAATGTAACCATTAATATCGAGGAGAATATGAGTCGTCATATCACTCTATGTCGGGAACATATCATGACCATCAGATTACCTAACTATAAATGCATACTAAATAAACACACTAAAAACCACACTTTTTACCCAACAACACATTAGACCAAGTTGATCCTAACCAACTCCTAAGTGTATAAATATC
>SNQJ01S0028572.1:1183-18106 GCA_010110895.2 Picea sitchensis | reverse complement strand
GTAACTAAAAAGAGACTTGAACTTGACAAGACCTCTTTCTTAATAAAACAACTTTTAACCAAGTGAGCTAGTGGATGTTATAAAAACAAGATTGGGGAGCAATAAAATAAAACAAATGCGGAAATAAAACACAAAAGATACACAATATAATAGAGACATAGATATACGTGGTTCACCTAGTGTGGGCTACGTCCACCATAGAAATTTCCAGGTCCTTCCTTTATTATTATCCAACAAATGAAGGGATACAACCTGCAACACACCCATTCTAACTTCCTCGTCTTTCTCTCATAGTATCCTCACTCAGAATACAATATTCACAATCATACATAGTCGTAATAAATTTCCCTCATAAAAGAGGGTTTCCTTCTAGGAAAAAAAACCCTAACATAACTTCTACCATCAGATATGCGACCTTATAATGAACGGTCCATATTGACTATGAAATCACAATATACGTTTATAATGAAAATTTTCCTTTGTGGGATTTTCCCTCGAGGGCCTGCTTTCCCCTAGACCCCCTAGACCCCACAGGGGGGGTAACCTTCCCTGCACTCCCCCGCATGGAGGAGTGTACATTCTTTCGAGGTGTAAAGTATTCATGGGGTATAAACACAGTTGAAAACAAATACCTCTGAATCAAGAAGATAATCAGGCTCCACAACCAACAGTGAAAAACAAATTATATTGTTAACGAGGATTGGGGTTGTTGTTGTGGTTATTGTGGAATATGGGCTTGGAGAGTATGCTCATAAAAAACTATTTTCACACAAGAAAAAAATTCCACTTCTTTACGACAATAAATGTTACATCTCGATTAGCTTACCTCAAAATGAAAATTTTCCCTCTGTTTCTAATTCATCGAGATCACACAAAGTGCACGACAAAGAGCATACACAAACAAGAAAAACCTTTCATCTATGTTTCTGATTTTATGAGATCACGTAGAGTGCACGGAATAGAGAATACACATATCAAAAATATTACCAAGGTGGAAATAAAAAATAGAAAACCAAAATATTGTCTATGCAAAAAAATTAAAAGAGCATATTCAGGCTTTATACCTCCATATCTTACTAAAATGGAAGTATCTTGGGAAAAAATAAACCTTTTCGAGTGAGATGAAAGGAATTCCTAACTTAAACAAGAGCTTCATATGCAATGGAATAGTCCTCTCAGCAAATAAATGTATGAAAATGGTATAAAGTAGATATGCAGCAAAATGGCTTCATGATCTCGATCTACAATGAGAGAGGTTCTTCAAATGAGCTCTGATACCATGTCCGAAAACACATGTATTCCAACATATGACTAACACCTTCAATAACTACTCATACAACCAGATCAAATATCAACACACCAAAATCCTTGTGGGGAAACATCTACAACCTTGGCCAATGTGACCACTTCAAGCGATTTATTAATGTAGGAGAAAATATTGCAGAGTGATGTACAAGAGAGTTTCATATAATGGATCATCAACAAATGACCCTCCATTCTCTTTGAATAAATATTATGGACCAATCGATTCTTAAGCCATCGATCAATGTAACCATTAATATCGAGGAGAATATGAGTCGTCATATCACTCTATGTCGGGAACATATCATGACCATCAGATTACCTAACTATAAATGCATACTAAATAAACACACTAAAAACCACACTTTTTACCCAACAACACATTAGACCAAGTTGATCCTAACCAACTCCTAAGTGTATAAATATCTTAACACCATATTCTTCTCTATTATCAATGAGTGAACCATCTGACTATACATGTATGCCAAAAATTTCAAATGTAAGAATCCTTCTAGATCTATGACTAGTTTAAACGAAACCCGATCTTGTGGTTATTTCATATGGAAGAAACCTCTTTATAATTTCGATGGTCCTAGAGAAAAGAGTTTCTCTCTTAATAAAATGGAAGTCATAAACTAGTATGTCAACATCCTCTCATTTTAAGAGATTAGTGCGACAATGTGATGCAGACCCCCCTTCTCTCCTCGAGGCTGTGAGACCTCCCAGTCTAGGATAGTTAAAATCAAGGAGTCACATAGACTCTTCAGGCCTTTATTAGACCCCAATCAATCTACATAGGCCCCCTTTTCTTCAAAGTGTAGGTTTTGTCAAACCCATGGGCCCTTTCCTGGCCTCTTCGAAGAATTTAAATAATAGACACTATCTCCCCTCACTAGGTCCTTTCCTTCACATATGACCTCGGGATGTGCTTTCATGTAAGCACGTGATTTCAGGGTGGCCAAGAGTGGTTTGAGACCACACCACTTTTCTCCCCACAATTCACTACCATTTGCCACATATCTCTTTGGAAATATCATGGTTTTGATTGCATCTCGCTCTACAATTTTTAAAACCCAATCACTTTATGTTCCCGCAATTAAGCCCTATCGTCAATATTGTGACCTTGGCGTTGTCTCTTGATCAACGACTACAATTAACTTCGCTCTTCGGGCTTCAAAATTTTCAAGCTCTCCACCCTTGCTTCCTCTGAAGTGGAAAATCTGCTGACACATGTCCTCAACAAACAGATGACTTCAATAAACTCCAGCTCTCTGGCCTTCAGGAGTTCCTGCTCAACACCCTCCTTTTTCTCCCGTAGTGAATTTTATCTGAAATGGCCGATGTTCTGCCACACATCCCCCTCAAATCAATGGATTTGGTCCACTTCGGGACTTCGACAGTTTCGACCAATACCATATCAATGACCTTCAGTCCCCTTCTTGTTCAATGGTCGAGATCCACTTCGGGACTTTGACACTTTTCCCCTCCACTTTTCTTCAGAGTATTCCGTACCCAGAGTTCTAGATATGGCTACATGCATCCAGCTCAAATCAACGACTCTCGTCCACTTCAAGACTTCAGCCTTCGGGAGTTTCAACTCCTCTATGCTTTATTTTTCCCAAAGTACTTTCACTCAGAGTTACGATCTACTGATGCGTGTCCTCCTTCATGATCAATTCTATGAGTGACTTCGACACTTCGGGCTTCAGGAGTTTCAAATTCTCAACACTTGCTTCCTCCCAAAGTACTTCCAACCAAAGTACACGATCTTTTGATGCGTGTCTCCCCCTTAATCTGATGACAACTATCCACTTCGGCTCTTTGGGCTTCAGGAGTTTCAGACTCCTGCACACTCGTTCCTCCCAGAGTGCTTTCACCCGAAGACAACAGATTTCTGCCATGCATCCCTCTGGATCTGACGGTCCATATTCACTTTAGATCTTCGGGGTACTTTCAATGGAAGTTCATAAATATATGCCACACGTCCTTCTGAATCTGATGGCTATGATTTACTTCATCTCTTCGGGGTTTGGGAGTTTCAACTCATCAACCTAAATATTCGAAGTGACTTTCCCTGAATTATCAGATCTGTTGACACGTACCCCTTGATAATCAACGACCAAGATCTAATTCGGTGATTTCACTCTCTCCTTGTCTACAAACTTCCGAAGTTGTATATATTGTGCCAACTGTCCCTCTGGATGATGGATGGTCTCTAAACACTTCGATACTTCTAGACTTTAGCAAGTTCGCTCTCCTGTGAACACAAAGGATTAAGACCCATGCACTTTACCTAGATCGGACGACTGTCAATCCTTATGCTCAGATCCGATGGCTGGGATTTATTTCCTCCTCAACGCTCACCTTTGCTTCCTTGGACATTGATCTAATGGTCCAAATTTCTTCCAACAATAGATTTGACAGTTGTTGTTGCTCCTCCTCCTAAGCTTCTTTGTTCTCCCGGAATTGGGAAATTTTGTAAGTGTTTCAAAGGTTGTGGCCTTTGAAACTTCTCTTGCGAACCCATCTATCTTGGGCCTCGTCTTCTCTTTTCCTCCTGAGTTTTGACAATGAAATTTTACCTCGGCTCTGGTGCAGACTTGCACTTTGCATGCAAAATTGTGCTACTTCTCATGATCTTGTGAACTTGAAGTAAATTCACTTCTGCGCACACTCCTTGCACTATCTCTCTTGATATTTTCTTACTCAAGTTCTAAGGTTTCATTCCCTTTACTCCTCAAAGGGATTCTTGTTCCTTCTCAGCAACTTTTTCTCAATGCACACTTTCATAGCTTTACAGAGTATTCAACAACTCCATGAGTACCTTCCTCTGATACTCTTCTCTTTGAACTCGACAGAGAGTTCTTCTGTGCACACTTGCACCTGCTCAATTCCCACCTAGAAGAGCTCTACAGAGTTCTCAGTGATTCAGTCTCTCTGTGGTTCCCCTGCACAGTTTACCCTCCAATGTATTTTACAACCTTGAGGTTTCCCTTGAGTTTTCATCGCTCTAGTGCACCCTCCTAGCACGTTCTTTTTTTACTCAACGGAGTTCAGATGCGCACTCCTTGTGCTGGTTACAGAACCTACAAGGTTCTGTTGTACACTCCTCACACAACCTAAAGAATTCAGAACAATGTAAAAACCACAACGAAGACAGATAAGTCTATCTTCCTACTACAGATGAAAACCTATCACATACGTCTAAAACATACATAAACATGAATAAATAACATTCATCTTATACACATAAGCGTACATAAAGTTCATATGCAGGAAAACGAATTTCTTCCTATCCAAATGAATATCGGTTTACAACTATGTATAGAGACTGGATTATCACAAAGTCTCAGCTCTTTCTCCTACTCTTATCTCCTACTAATCTGTAGCTACCATTGTATCTAGTAACCTAATCTCCAATAGCCTGATTTGGGCATACAATGCATCTACATATACAAGAAGGTTCCTAGGGTTCCCTCCGACTACTTATCTTCTTGAAAGAAACTAAGTACCCCTCAGTTCTGTTACATTAAAGACTAGGAGTGAAACTCCCGGATCACTTGCGATCATATTCTCCCAAGTGTTTTGATCTTTTTCCGTTTTCAATCAGTTCAAGAAAGATTTGCAGGAAACACCAATGTTTCATATTCTGAAATGATTCAAAGGCGTGCTAAGGCGTCAAGTTGTCTCTCCATGTGTGCTTTATGACAATGCTCTTGCATCATAATCCACTGCTGGGAAACTCATGAGCTCCTGCTCATGGCTCTCTATGCTATGTTGTTGATATCCTCCAGGGTCCCAAACCTGAAATTGGAGTTGTCCACGTGCTCCTCTTCCTTGCTGCCTCTGCTTCCCTATTGCTCCTGTAGGTCCTCTTCTATTCCATCCTTCTTTGTTGACTTCTTCTTGTGCTGCTTCCAACATCAATCTCTTAATATCCTCTATTTCTTTGTCCAGATGGTCCATTGGCTGGATCTTCTCCTTCATCTCATTCTCTTGCATCTCATTTCCATCAATTTCCAACTTGACTTGTTGGATTAGTTGACTTTGCATCTTTACCCTTCTCTCTAGGGCCTCCAGTTCTTCACACAAATCAACAAAATCTTTTCTATCTTCTTCTCTCTCATCTGGTGTAGGTTTTCCTTCTACATTTATCTCTTTCTCATCTTCCCAGATAAAAAATTTAAGCCATTCCTTTGAAGGCTCCTCTCCTCCTGCTGTAGATCCTAATTCTACAATTGCCTCATGTTTATCTCCTTGGAAATTTTTTTTTGAGCAATTCCATCGAATTCTCTTCTTCCTCCATCTCTTGGGCACATTGAAATGTGTGATCTTTCTCCTTTTTACCAATCTGATGAATCTGAACCTTCATGTTATCTTCAAATCCTATGGAACTATATAGACACCCTATTGCAGACTCCAGTCTTGCAGTCTCACCACTGAGTTGTTGCTCATCTTTGTCCTCTGGCAGATTAACTTCTGTCATCTCCTGTTGTGTTGGTTCAACTCCAACTTCCTCTAGATGCTCCCCATGCTATAATCCTAGTTATTTTTGCATGAATTCATCCTGGTAGTCCTTTTCGGGTTCTAGATTGTTTAACCAATCCTCCAACATCTTCAGCTCTTTCCTCCATTGAATGAGAAATTCATCTGAGTGCTCCGATTTTTCTGTTGGGGAAAACATCGATGTCTTCTCCTTCTCCTCCTCTTTGACATTATCTGATGGTTGTCTTTCCTCTATTGCACCTACATCAAAGACACAATTAGTTTTAAATTCATTTTGTCCCATGGCCTCTTCCTTGGGTGCTCGTTGCATCACCTCCTCATGTGAAACTCTTGTATTAGCCTCTGCTGGACTAATTGGAAGGAATATATGAATTCCCCTAATGATTATAACACTCCTCTGGTCCTCCTCCTCTGTGATGGAAGTATTTAACTTCTCATCATATTCATTCACATGGATTGTAAATCTACATGAAACTTCATACATACGAGGCATCTCCTTTTCCTCCATTTCATCTATCAACATCCCTTGCTGATCTGAACTCTTTTCAGAGATCTTGAGACCTTTAGATAGTATCACCTTTCCCCTGCCCACCTAAAAAATTGGGATTATAGTCCTGCCCTCCTGATAGTATATGAGATCTCTGCTTGATCCCATCTCATTGCCCATATGGAAAATTGAAAAATCGTCTTTGCCCTCCTGGCAGTTTATGAGACCTTTAACTGATCTCCCTTCCTCATCACTGAAGGTTCTTCCAACTTCTGATTCACAGATGTAAACCATCTCCTTTTTTGTGTCACTAAGGTTTTCAACATGCCTCAACCACCTCATTACTACCTATTTCTTATTTTTGGCCAACAACTTTTGAACATTCCATTTTTCCTTCCTATTCAGAGGCCATTCATACCTCTAGTGTACCTTTTCTTCCTGCTGCATCTTCAATGTCAGCTTCTCTATTTTTTCTCTGATCTCCCTGATCTCTTTTTATATATCAACTTTTGTTTTCTGTTGGTGGCCTTCTCCTTGACCACACCCATGGCCTTCAATAGACATCTCTGTCTGCCTCTCTCTTGGAAAATCTGTTGATCAATCTCCAACTAAGAGCATATCGAGCTTCTCCCTGAAACCCACTTGGATGTCCATTTGTTGTTACACACATGAAACCATCATTCAAAGAGCATCAATACTATGTCTTCTCCTTCACCTGTTGTCTATAGGAAAACTTTAAATTCTGATACCATTTGATGTTATCAAACTATCTCCTCTCACCTTTTCTCGTTGTCTACAAGAAAAAATTTGGCTCTGATACAACTTGATGCATACCCCCCTTCTCTCCTTGGGGCTGCACGACCTCCTAGTATAGGATCGTTCAAATCAAGGAGTCAGATTGACCCTTCGGGCCTTTATTAGATGCCAATCAATCTACAAAGGTCCCCTATTCTTCAAAGTGTAGGTTCTGTCAAACCCGCAGTCCCTTTCCTGGCCTCTTCGAAGAATTTAAATAACAGACACTAGCTCCTGTCACTAGGTACTTTCCTTCACATATGACCTCAAGCTGTTCCCTCATGTAAGCACGTGATTGCGGGGTGGCCAAGAGTGGTTTGAGACCACACCACTTTTCTCCTCGCAATTCACTACCAGTTTCCATGTATCCCTTTGCCAATATCGTGGTTTTGATTGCGGCCCTCTCTAAGGTTTTTAAAATCCGATCACTTTCTATCCCCACAATTAATACCTAGTGTCGATCTTGTGACCTCGACGGTGTCTCTTGATCAACGACTACAATTAACTTCGCTCTTTGGGCTTCAAGAATTTCAATATCTCCACCCTTTCTTCCGCTGAAGTGGATATCTTTCGAAGTGGAAGATCTGTTGACACATGTTCTCAACAAATTGATGGCTTTGATGAACTCCGTCTCTTTGGCCTTCGTGAGTTCCTGCTCAACACCCTCCTTTTTCTCCCAGAGTGAATTTTCTCTGAAATGACCGATCTTCTACTATGCATCCTCCTCAAATCAATGGCTTTGGTCCACTTTGGGACTTCAACCCTTTCGACCAAGACTAGATCAACGACCTTCGGTCCCCTTCTTGATCAACGGTCGAGATCCACTTTGGGAGTTCGACACTTTCACCCTTTGATTTCCTCCAGAGTATTCCATACCCAGAGTTCTAGATCTGGTGCCATGTGTCCACCTCAAATCAATGACTCTCATCCACTTCAGTACTTTGGCCTTCAGGAGTTTCAAATCCTCTACGCTCGTTGTTTCCCGAAGCACTTTCACCCATAGTTCATGATCTACCGATGCATGTCCTCCTTCATGATCAACTCTATGAGTGACTTCGACACTTCGGGCTTCGGGAGTTTCAAACTCTCGGCACTTGCTTCCTCCTAAAGTACTTCCACTTGAAGTACACATTCTCTTGATGCCTGTCTCCCCCTTAATCTGACGACCACTATCCACTTCGGCTCTTCGAGCTTCGGGAGTTTCAGAATCCTACACACTCATTCCTCCGAGAGTGCTTTCATTCAAAGAAAATGGATTTCCGCCACGCATCCCTATGGATCCAATGATCCAGATTCACTTCGGCTCTTCGAGGTGCTTTCACCTGAAGTTCATAAATATCTTCCACACGTCCTTCTGAATCTGACGACTACGATTTACTTCGGCTCTTTGGGGTTCAAGAGTTTCAACTCATCAACTGAAATCTTCGAAGTGACTTTCCCCAAAGTTTCGCATTTGTTGACATGTACCCCATGGCGATCAATGACCATGATCTACTTTGGTGATTTCTCTCTCTCCTTGTATACAAACTTCCGAAGTTGTAGATATTGCGCCACCTGTCCCTCTGGATGATGGACGGTCCCTAAACACTTCGTGACTTTTGCAAGTCCACTCTCCTATGAACACAACGGATTAAGGCTCGTGCACTTTACTTGGATTGGACGACTGTTGATCGTTGCGCTGAGATCCGATGGTTGGGATCTGTTTCCACTTCAACACTCACATTCGCTTCCCTGGATGCTGAACTAACGGTCCAGATTTCTTCCAACAACAGATCCGATGGTTGTTGTCGCTCCTCCTCCTGAGCTTCATTGTTCTCCCAGACTTGGTAAATTTTGTAAGTGTTCAAAGGTTGTGGCCTTTGAACCTTCTCCCGCGAACTCCTCTATCTTAAGTCTCATCTTCGCTTTTCTTCCTAAGCTTTGACAATGAAATTTGACCTCGGCTTTGGCGCACTCTTGCGCTCTGCATGAAAACTTGTGTTACTTCTCCTAAGCTTATGAAATTGAATTAAATTCACTTCTGTGCACACTCCGTGTGTTGTCTCTCTTGATCTTTTCTTACTCAAGTTCTAAGGTTTCAGTCCCTTTACTCCTCAAAGCGATTCTTATGCCTTCTCGACAACTTTTTCTCAATGCACACTTGTAGATATTTACAGAGTATTCAACAACTCTGTGAGTACCTTCCTTTGATACTCTTTTCTTTGAAATCGACAGAGAGTTCTTATGTGCACGCTTGCACCTGATCAATGCCAACCGGGTAGATCTCGATAGAGTTCTCAGGGACTTTGTCTCTTGGTGCTTCCCTTGCACAGTTTACCATCCAAGGTATTCAAAGACCTTGAGGTTTTCCTTGAGTTGTCATCTCTCTAGTGCACCCTCCTGGCACGTTCTTGTCTGACTCAACAGAGTTCAGATGCACACTCCTTGCGCTAGCTATAGAACCTCCAATGTTTTGTTGTACACTCCTCGCACAACCTAAAGAGCTCAAAACAATATAAAAACCTTAACGAAGACATAGAAGTCTATCTTCCTACTGCAGATGAAAACCTATCACATACATCTACAACATACATAAAAACACACAAATAACATTCATCTTATACACATAAACGCACAGAAAGTTCTTTTGCATGGAAACTACTTTCTTCCTATCCAGATGAATATCGGTTTACAAATATGTATAGAGACTGGACTATTACAAAATCTCATCTCTTTCTTCTACTCCTATCTCCTACTGATCTGCATCTACCATCATATCCAGTAACCTAATATCCAACAGCCTCATTTGGGAATACAATGTATCTACATATACAATAAGGTTCCTAGGGTTCCCTCTGACTACCTATCTTCTCGAAAGAAACTAACTACCCCTCAGTTTTGTTACATTAAAGTCTAGGAGAGAAACTCCCATATCACTCGCGATCATTTGCTCCCAAGCATTTTAATCTTCTTACATTTTCAAGCAGTTCAAGAAAGATTTGCAGGAAACTCCAGTGTTTCATATTTCGAAATGATTCAAAGGCGCGCTAAGGTGCCGAGTTGTCTCTCCACGTGTGCTTTCTAACGATGCTACTACATCACAGTGATTTATATTTTGATCCTTTCTCTTTCTTTTTCTATTGATATGTTTCTCAAATTCTATATCTAGCTTGCACACACCACTGAATGGGTGCATATCTATTGCATACTAATGTACTTCAACTGATAGGACATCTTCATTTTCTTTATTGACCTTTATAACCTTTGCAATCTAGAATGGATAACCATGTGGATATTTAGTCACTAAAACACCAATCATGCAACCCTACTTAATATCCTATATTGAATCCCTATAAAGGTATTACATGGCTTCATATTGTACACATGATCTTCTAGAACCAACATACATTTCTCTTTCCTCTACTTGTGAAGACTCGATGACAACTTTAGATTCTTATTGTTCAACAATGTTTCTTTCCTCATATTCATTTCACATAATTTGTGGCCAACTAAATGGATTCTTAAAAAATGTATCTCCATTTTTTTGGCTTGAAATTATGTCACATTGACCATTGAAAAAATACTCCCACTGAATAGAATCAACAACATCAAAGTACTCATATGTATATTTATTAGACTATTTTATTTCTTCAAAGAATTCAAAATAATCTTCATCTCTATTATACCTTCATGCATTATGTATTACAACAACTAATTACAATAATAATAACTTTTATGCAAATATTGAAAGATTGGAATGAACATAAAAAATGTTAAACCTGGTGAAGGAACCTATTCTACACTAACTGAATACTTATTTCCCCATATAAGTGTTTTCCCATTTATTTTTTGATACATAATTGATGATGGAAGATAATGTAATTAATATGTTCAAGTCACTTTTCTTCACCATTTTAACCTTGAATAAATCTCCACATAGCAATAGTTTCTTCCAATATGTGAAAAACATATGATTTCTTAATGTTTTCAATGAATGATGGAAAAAACCCAACATGCTTCCCCTTCAATATTACTAAAAGTGACCTAACATTTGATCAATATGGTCATGAGTGTGCCCAACAAGAAGGAAACCAACTTTTACCTTTTGAATTATTCCTAGTTCAACAAACATGCTTAGATATCCAAATACAATTTGATTTTTGTTTTAATGACTGGTGTTGTCTAATTGTAGATACACAACTTGAAGAATATTATTAGACCAATGAGTAAGAACATGACTAATTATGGTGATATTCATATTTGAATCATTATGAATATTTGGATCGATGATGTAAACTCTTGGACGCATTCTTCCATCAAAATCCATACAACCAACCAAGTGAAAATAAATCAAATTCTCCTCTTGTAATTTTTTTGGTGTATGGAAATATTGTGGTAGAAGTGTTTTTTTCTGGTCCATACCATTAATTATCAAACCTATATATTTATTTGGAGCATCATAACACTTCTTACAACATTTGTGCAACTTTTCTCATTCACTTGATTTTTGATTGCGATGTTCTTGAAGTTCTTTGACAGTGGAATTTGCACATAACATAAAAGTAAAATATTGATAATACATTTTTTATAGTTGATAACTATACAATTCTATCAAATAATGCCCCTTCATATTTATCCCTTCTTGATTTAAGAGAATAACATGTATTGCAAACCCCCATCCTTGTCTTCTTAGGAATATTCACATTGTTGAATTGTTTCTTCCACATTATTGTAAAATATGCATATGTAATGAAATTTCTATTTCCTTCACAATATTCAACATATTCTTTGTATAAGTTGTATATTTATGACCTTGAGAAATTATCTAGAATATTTAATGTGTTTCTATATGACATACACTCTCCATGTTTGGAAAATAAGTCATCCATCCATGACAATGTAGTGTTTGTTAATGGCTCGCCCTCTTGTCCATTATGTAATTTTTAATAAAATGTAGGATCCTTTTCCAATATTTTTTGTATTTTTTATGCACGAATATTACCAATTGAGTATTTTTTTTTGAAATCATTTTTGCAGAGTAAACAATTCCCAATGCAATAATTTAATAATATGCCCTTGTAGATATCATGCACCCCACTAAATATGGATTTCACATGATTTTATTCATAGACAAATATATCTTCCTTTTCTTCGAGGCATACATGTAGTCTATACCTTTCAAACAATTATTTTGAAAACATTCACTTGAATTGAAATCGTTGATGGAAATTGACATCGTGAGAAATTGTTTTCTATACCTTGTATAAATGGAATGATTTGGATTGATATAAAAGGTTTTGTTCCTAGTCCTGTATACAACATTTTTTTGCAATGTCTCCATTATTTCATCATCCTTAATAGAACAAATTTCCTCGTTACTAGGAGGATTATAATCCTCATTATAAATGTTGGAGAAATTTCTATTTTCGACACATTAGTTGAGTGGGAGTTAACTGACTAGTTATATTTTAGACTTTCTATTTTTACCATCACTATTATGCATGCATGCATTCCTAAGGAAAGTTAATTGCTTGATTGCTTTTCTTAATTATGGAATTTTTTGCCCTATATATGAGTGTATTCCACTCATTCATTGTATCATATTGATCATGATCTATGTATCAATCATCAACTCATTGGAGTAGTGTGAATATATTTTCTCATTCTTCCATATTGAATCTCTATTATTTTCTTGATAACCTTTGTTTGTACTTGTTTTAGCTAGATCTCTTGTGAAATTTTCCATGAAACATTGACATGGTATCAGAGCTATGCTGCTTGGAGCAAGCCATACAAGCCAAAGAATAAGGAAAATCGGGGTTTCAGCGAGCTAAATCTGTGATCGTACCTTTCAACAATTATTCCTCACAAAATATTACGTTTTTGAGGAAACGACTCATATAGAAAGTAAATCGACCCATTTTGGAAGTGGGTTTTCAACTGTTTGGCAAGATTCTTCACCGTTTGCTCATAAAGTAAGCCGCAAGATAGCCTCCTAAAACTGATACGAATCTGTGGACGTACCTTTCTACAGTGATTGCTCCTAAAAATATTAAGTGTTTTAGGGAACGGCCCGCATGAGAAGTAAATCGACCCATTTTGGAAGTGGGTGTTCAACTGTTTGGTGAGATTCCTCACCGTTTGCTCAGAAAGTAAGTCGCAATATCATCTCTTGAAACTGATACAAATTTTCACTTAAAGTGCCATTTCTGTCGTGATTTCTTAATTTTTCACTTGTAGATTGAGAGTAAATTTTTAGGGGTTCTTAGAAATAGTGGGAGAGATGGATATGAAAACTATTATATAGTCAAACTTGGTGGTAATCCTCACACCATACAATTATTTTGATTGGAATCCCAAGGGGACATTCCAACTCAAAAGAAAATGACTATATAATTTGATGATGGTGACAAAAACAAAACCTACATCAATGATTGAGAAGATGAGATGGGCGAACCGTAAGGATGAGGCCAAAGGACTACTTCTTGAGTTGATCTCCACTGATTTTTGGTTTCATGTTGCCACATGCAAGACTCCAAATGAGATTTGGACCAGCTTGGAAGGACTCTTTGGAAAGAAGGATGAGATGCGAGGTCATATGCTTAAGGTAGAGTTGAATACCTTAGACCCTAAAAGTTTTGATAATATACAATATTTTTTTACTAAATTTAAATTTTTCTATTGAGTTTGGGTGAATGTGGTATTGATAAGTCTACACAAGAGAAACAACTTATTCTAACAATCTTGGCCAAGCTAGAACCAAAATACGTTGTATATGTCTCGACTCTCCAATTTCCATTCTGACAGATGTCTTTTTGGAACAAATTGGAAAATTTCTACGTTGGCTCAGTTCATTGAGTCTCTTACACAAGAACAGACAAAACTCATATAGATGGGCCTCGTGAAATATCCCAAAGCACATGCACTCACCATGCACGATGGAAAATGGTCATCCAAATAGAATGGGAAGGAAGGATATTCCAAACCCTTCAACGATTCTTTAGGTTCCAGAGACTCTTCAGATTCCAAGAATAAGAAGAAGGGAAAACAATGCACTTACTGCAATAAACTGAATCATGAAGAATCCACATGCATGAAGAAACAGATTGATCTTATGGCACAGGCACTTCAGCATAACAACCTTGGAGACTTCATTCCTGAAGGAGACAAGAAGAAGAAGGAAGAATACCATGCGCCTAAGAAAGATAATCATCATGCTCTGGTTGCAATTAATTCCTCATCTCATTCATGGATTATATATTCCGGTGCATCCCATCATATGGCAGTAAAAGAGAAAGTTTTCTCTTCTTTGAGTCCATGCTCAAGACCCCCTATTCTCATGGGGGATGACACTCCAGTAGAAGTAGCAGGAGAAGGGAGAGTGGAACTCCACAATGGAATTTTTGAGAATGTTTTATATGTTACAAATCTTTCCATGAATCTGCTCTCAGTTTATCAGATCGCTCAAAAAGGTAAAAAGGTTGAATTTACATCAAATTCAGTTTCAGTAAATGACATGCATGACAATTCCATCATTGCAATTGGTGAGGTGGATCACAAGTCAAGGTTGTATAAATTCACTAAGTTTTCTGACGATGACTCATCTATTCTAGTTACACATAAGGAGAGTACTTTGCATGCACCTCCATTGAAACATGCATATACTCTTGTTCTTCCATCAGTTTCAGAGATCAGGGGTGATTCCATACACTCATATTCTGTACATGGAAATAAGCAAGTAGAACAAACGGATAAGAAGCCAGTGTCGAAGCTTCAACATATGCCCAATAAGGCACAAACCACACTTCAGGTAGCAGGAAACCTTGCAGGGAATCCATTGGATTCGAGGATGACTCGATCTCAGCATGAGGATCCTTCTCATGTCCTTTTAGCTTCAGAACATGTGATGCCCATGCATTGCTATATGGTTCAATCTACATATCCACATAACTACAATAGGCTTGTGGGAAATCCATTATGGAAAGCAACCATGCAGAAGGATTATGACTCACCCCTATAGGACCAGAATTGGAATCTGGTTCCACGTCTACCAGAAAGGAATATTTTCAGGTGCAGATGGGTCCACAGGATCAAGAAGTGAAAAGGCTCGACAGGTTGCCAAAGGACTTCATCAGATCCATGAATATTTCTACATCTTCACGAACACTTTCAATGAGCAGAAGTTTCAGACTTTGCGGGATCGTCTTGTAGTGAAGAACACGGTTGTCTAATAGCTATTATTTTATTCTTTTAATACATTATCTTTTGAGGGGGGGGGTTTGTTACCACGTGGTTTTCCCTCTTTCCTCACTTTTATTCAGTGTTCATTAGTTTCATTGTACATGCGTACCTAAAATGGCCTAGTAGTCGGGACTCATTTTTTACTCCATAGTGATGTTCAGGGGGGGGGCGTTGAAGAAATTTCTATTTTCGACACACTAGTTCAGTGAGAGTTAACTGACTAGTTCTATTTTAGACTTTGTATTTTTACCATCACTATTATGCATGCATGCATTCTAAGGAAAGCTAACTCCTTGATTGGTTTTCTTAATTATGTAATGTTTTTCCCTATATATGAGTGTATTCCACTCATTCATTGTATCATATTGATCATTATCTATGTATCAATCATCAACTCATTGGAGTAGCGTGAATATATTTTATCATTCTTCCATATTGAATCTCTCTTCTTTTCTTGATAATCTTTGTTTGTACTTGCTTTAGCTAGATCTCATGTGTAGGTTTCCATGAAACACTGACAATAAACACACTCAACATTGTTAGGAGAAAAAACAAGAGAATGTCAAACACCTTGAATTTCTACACCTGAATGGATTAGAACATGATATTCATTCCTAGGCCCATCATCATGTTCACTATTAATATCATTGATAAGAGGAATATAAAAGTTATTAGAAAAATGATTACCATCCTAACTGATGTCATTGGATCTACCATGAAAGTATTCCCTTGAAGGAAAATCATCATCACCTTCAAAACTATCAGTTCCATTAAATTTTTCAGTAGGAGTAATGTCTTCATTATTAGAAACATCATCATTGGTGCCTTTAAAATCCTAATTAATAGGAAAATCTTCATCATCACCATTAGTTCCTTTAAATTCCCCAGTTGGAAGAAAGTACCCACCATCATCATGATCATTTGCATTACTTTTAAAATCCCCACTTGAGGGAAAATATTCATCATCCTCGATAGTTCCTTTAAAATCACCACTTGGTGGAAAATATTCATCATCTTCTTCGAAGTCTTTAAATTCAATTGTTGGAGAAAAAGATTCACCATTATTAATGCCATCATCATATTTCTCCTCTACACCAATGCTACCGTTGAAATATCCATTGTTTCTTCCATCAAAATCATCACTCAAAAGGAAAATTATCATCCCAATCATTCAAAATGTCATCAAAATATTTACTTGGAGCTATATTTTGAGTATTTTCCATATCATTGATGTTATCATTAAATTTATGGAAAGAATTATCACCATCATATTCCTCCCCTTCATCAGTGGTGCCTTCAATATCCTCATATTTAAGAATGTTTTGATCGACATGCTCAATCTCATTGCTTGCACTATGATGAAAATACTCACTAGGTGAAAAATATGACTCTTCATTCACATTATAAGCATTCCCATAATATTCACTAGTACCAATACAATAGGTACATGAACACGATGTTGATGCTTCATAAATAGAAACTTATCTATTAGACAAACCCATGACTTATCACTAAAAACATAGAATGATACAAATTCTCACTCTCACAATGACAATCTTATAACTTGGAGAATAATTTTTTCCCTCCGAAATTCTCCCCCGAAAATTTCCCTC
>SNQJ01S0028571.1:78022-101489 GCA_010110895.2 Picea sitchensis | reverse complement strand
CGAAGCAAAACTGTAGACCACCGGCTCAACCGTGGCTCTCGTGCCCCTGGCATCTCCAGTAGAATCCTCGTGTGCAACATCGGCACCCTCTCTAAGAACCAGGCCACTAGGATGGACCCAAATGCAAAATCCCCCGCACCTGTGGACCGACAACGGTCTAACTGCACCACCATCCTCGCATGCAGCATCAACCCCCACGTGAACCGCTCACCAGCCACCACTCTCTCCAGCACCAAAAGTTGGCCACCACTAATCCGTTGGGTCACCAGCGACCCATATATCCGCACAATCATCGCTTCTATACAACGATGCGCCAGGGAATCTATCACCCCTATACTCACCACAGTCCCAGACATAAAGTCCCAACCTGAGCAGTATCTCTGGCCAATGTCGGCAAGTAAAATAGTCCTGGGCAATACTGGCTCCGTCGGTAGGGGCGTTCCCCGAAAGGGGAGCTCAGTCAAGAAATAAATATCCTCCACCGCAGTGAAGGGGATCTTCTCTCCTCGTACGAGGAAGCAGTACAGCTTCGGACTCCACATCTGGATCAGGAACTGCAACAGATACTCCTATGCCCATATCAACGGGCACTCAAAGAACTTTAGCAACCCACAGGTTGCCAAAGTCGCATGCACGTCGGGGCCCTCAATGGCCACAACGTCTCGCAAATGGGCCCAGTCTCTCTCTCGCCACCACACTAGCATCGTCACCACGGTCCACCTGCAGACAACACAGAGTCCTATATCAGCTCATGCAACAATCAACAACATCAAAAAGACTCATTTTTTTTACCCTTCAACCTTGCCTCCTAGGCGCGGTTTCTGTTACCCACATGCGCGCACACATGTGCGCCTGTTCATTACACAAGCGCGCATATATGCGCGCCTGTTCATTACACACGCGTCCATATATGCGCGCTTGTACACTGCACAGGTGCGCATCAGTGCACACTTGTTTTCTTCACAGGCGTGCCCTTACGTGTGCATGTTCACCATACAGACGCGCACAGGTGCGCGCCTGTCAAACCCACAGGTGCGCACTGATGTGCACCTGTTCAACTCACAGGCGCGCCCTTCGGGCATGCCTTAAATTCTCCCTATCGCGCACACATGCATGTATATTTGGTGTACAGGTGTGCACGTATGCGCGCCTATCACCGAATCGCCCGCGCATGTGGGGCCCAGACCCCCTAAATACCCCTGTACGGACCTCCGTACAAACCCTGCCCAAAAATTGAAAATCTATTTCTATGCAGGATGATCAGACCACTAACCTGATACTCGCAGATCCTCAAATGGTTGCCTCGTCCTCCCCGAATCTCCAAATCTCCTCTGAAAATGGCTTGTCCAATCACTATTGCAGCAGGTACAAATGAGGTGGCAATGTGGGCCCTACAACTATATATAGGCCTTTTGCCAAACTTCCACTCACCATTCCGGGAGCCCAAGGTGTCCATTTTTCAAACCGTCTTCAGCCACGGGATTACCATCCCGTCACCTACATCACCGCAGTCCCTGGGTCGATTTTCATCCTAAGCCCCCGAGGCGCCTTTTTTTTTTTCATATCATGGTCAGGTACACACGCGCATAGTCACATTTATCAAATACATGCTCATATCTTTGATTATCTTCAGATATTGTTCACTTTGGGTATTTTGTTGTTATGTGTGCAGGTACTTGCTCATCATCCATCGGCATAACCCCTTCAGGTATATACTCAGCACTGGCATGTAGTCTCTCCCATTGTATTGCATTTACATTTCCAGTCACACCCTCTGATATTGGCCTTTAGGATCCTCATTCCCGGCTCTGCAGTACCCATGCCTCCATTTGCCTCTTCGATACTGTTACCCGGTAGCATTCTTCCCCACATGAGTTGTCCCATTCATAGCACCTTTTTCCACTTTTTGACACTCATGTTGTTTTTCATTACCCTTTAGGGATGGGAGTCCCGATAGTCTTTCATCATGTCGTGAATCAGCCACATACTCCTCCTCATTTTGCTAGCTTTCCCACACGAACTCCCAGATTGTCTCTTTACGGTTCTTTTTTTACCTGCACCTCCGCAGTATCATGAACCCTCCATTTCCTCCACCATCAGTTTTCCCATCTACGAACTTACCTTCATTTCACCTACCTCATACAGAAACTCACCAATGGGGCCCCCACCCTTCATCAGTCTTCCAAGCACATTATGCCCGACGTGGGCCACCCATATCACACTGGGGCACCCGTTTCTGTATTTGTACATTTCTCCCCAATTGTTCGTTATTTATTGTACAAACGCCTTTATTTCCAGTCATTAAATTCTCTTTTTGTCGTCACCTTTGGCGACTTGTTTCCTTCCTGTTGGCCACATGCAACCCATGTCACCCTTGGTTGGAGAATTACTTATCCTCTACCCTTGCCAGCATCGTCCATATCTTCATAGCACCCCACAGGTCACTTACCTCTACCCTCTAAATTTGTTCACTTTTTCCCGCCTCTGGCACAACTTATCACCAATCTTGTCGTCCCCCTGGCACTCGACCTCGTTACACGGTTGCGGCCACTTTTTATCTCATACATCCTCCAACCAAGGGCAGTCTTGAGTCTTCCCACTTCTTGACTTTGTCCATGTACCTCTGCCACTTCCTCACCTCAGTAGATTTCACGAATCCCTTTGCTTCTGGGAGTCACGTCCCCTTTTGTCGACATCAACACCATTTTCCGAAAGGGCGACAGTATCTTGATTCTCATTCTCCAGTCAATGAGAGATCTCGGATGGCACAGGGTGAAACACCATTGCTCCCTGTTGTCGTTGGCCCTCGTAACATTCGACACCAACACTTTCTCATGTTACGGTGGGTCTTACTTTGCGACTATTGCAGTTAGTTCTTTTATTTTCCGAAGACCTATGAAATTGGCAGGGCTATCAATGCCCACATCATCACTGTTACTTATTACCGCGATCAATGCCTATTATTCAGAGTAGGTTCATTTGCAGAATTGTCTTTTGCCTCTATCATGACCGCCCCAGAGGGCGCTGCAGTTGTCTACACCAACACTTCAGTCATCTTTTTTCAGAGTTACATAACACGAGCATGGGGCATGCCCGCCTCGTTTGTACACGGTTTTCTATTTTGCGTACCTCATAGAAGGTCGGGTCCTACCGGTTCCTTTTTTCTCCAACGGATCGCTCTAAACGATCCCACTATTGCTATATCTTACAAACACCATTCTCAGTAGAAGAAACATTGATGGATTTTGGCTATACATATTCTCCTAACCTCATCCATCAGGGGGCATCTGTTATCACTGAAATTTCATCCGCACATGGTTACAAGAACTCAGCATCGTCAAACAATAATGAAGTCATTCATGGCCCTGAATTAATCTCACAGCATTCAAAAAAGGTGAAAAACTATACAAAGTAGTGAAAAATTGAAGAGCGCTTTACATAAGTTGGGCGAGCACGCACATGCGCAGAACAAGAACGTAGAAAGCGTGCATACGTGCACGATGCGCGCCTGTTAGCGCAAAAATCCGTGTACCTGCTAAACGACGCATTTATGAATGTGGTCGGCCTCCCAACCACTTATGGTTCAGCTCCCAAGTTTATTTGACCTCCAAATCCGGGCTGGATCCGAATGGTGGGATGGTCAAAGACCTAATAATTCCCTAAATGGCCTCTTTTCACACTACAAAGCAGTTACACAATAACCCAATGTAATGCTATAAAAAGATATGAATGCACCTCATTTTCTCAAGGAATTCAAAGTAATGTTATGTTGCCTAGATTGTTTTAATGACTCCATCCTTGACAAGAACACATTGGCACCATTTCATTGAGCAATCCACCTCTCCATTGAGTGGATTTGCAAAGAGTTCTTTCACCACTATTCTCATTTTCTTTGTTGTAAGGAGAGCAAGCTTGTGAGGGTCCAAGAGCTTTCCCTTGGAGGAAGAAGGGACTCATAGTCCCCTTTCTTCTTGGTGATTTTATTTCATCAATAGATCAGCCTCAAAACATTGGTGACATGGGTTTTTTTGTTTTTGTTATCTCTATGTCCCTATGCTTATGATTTTAGTTTGTATTAGTTTAATTCTTGATTACAGTTTTGTTTTTATTTCTCTAACTCTTTCCTCTACAGTTGTCTTGCCTAGCAGACCCAACTGGGCATGCAAGCACCTTGATTATGCTCACCAAGGTGACGAAGAAGGTGCAACAATGGGTTGAAGAGAAAATCTCTATGTGTCCGCGTATAGAATCATATTTGGATACCCATTTGAGATTTGTACACCAGAGTCTTGATTGCAGGCGAAGACGTGTAGTTCTTGGGCCGCTTTTTCTCAACTTCGTGTCACGTTCCAGACCAAAGTTTGAATGAAGTGGGATTACGGGTTGAAGAGAAAAGCTCTCGGTGTCCACATACAAAATCATATTTGGATACCCATTTGAGAGTTTCACACCACAGTCTTGATTGCGGGCGACGACATGTAGTTCTTGGGCCTGTTTTTCTCAACTTCGGGTCATGTTCCAGGCCCAAGTTTTAATGAAGTGGGATTATGGGTTGAAGAGAAAAGCTCTCTGTCTCCACGTATGAAATCATATTTGGATACCCATTTGAGAGTTGTACATCACAGTCTTGATTGCGAGCGAAGAGGTGTAGTTCTTGGGCTGCTTTTTCTCAACTTCAAGTGATGTTCTAGGCCCAAGTTTGAACGAAGTGGGATTACGGGTTCAAAAGAAAAGCTCTTCGTGTCCGTGTTAGAAATCATATTTGGATTCCCATTTGAGATTTGTACACCACAGTCTTGATTGCGGGCGAAGACGTGTAGTTCTTGGGTAACGTTTTCTCAACTTCGGGTCACATTCCAGGCCCAAGTTTGAATGAAGTGGGATTATGGGTTGAAGAGAAAAGCTCTCTGTGTCCGCATACGAAATCATATTTGGATACCCATTTGAGAGTTGTACACCACAGTCTAGATTACAGGCGAAGACATGTAGTTCTTGGGCATCTTTTTCTCAACTTCAGGCCACGTTCTAGGCCCAAGTTTGATCGAAGTGGGATTACGGGTTGAAGATCAAAGCTCTCTGTGTCCATGCACGAAATCATATTTGGATACCCATTTGAGAGTTGTACGAGAAAGTATTGATTGCGGGCGAAGACGTGTAGTTCTTGGGCCTCTTTTTCTAAACTTTGGGTCACGTTTCGAGGCCAAGTTTGAACGAAGTCCGATTACGGGTTGAAGAGAAAAGCTCTCCGTGTTCGCGTATGAAATCATATTTGGATACCCATTTGAGATTTGTACACCACAATCTTGATTGCAGGAGAAGACCTGTAGTTCTTGGGCTGCTTTTTCTGAACCTGGGCTCACGTTCCAGTTCCAAGTTTGAATGAAGTGGGATTACTGGTTGAAGAGAAAATCTCTCCCTATTCATGTATGAAATCATATTTGGATACCCATTTGAGAGTTGTACACCACAGTCTTGATTGCGGGCGAAGACGTGTTGTTCTTGGGTCACTTTGTCTCAACTTCAGGTCACATTCCAGGCCCAAGTTTGAAAAAAGTCAGATTATGGGTTGAAGAGCAAATCTCTCCGTGTCTGTGTACGAAATCCTATTTGGATACCCATTTGAGATTTGTACACCATAGTCTTGATTGCGGGTGAAGACATGTAGTTCTCTTACCGCTTTTTCTCAACTTCAGTTCATGTTCCAGGCCCAAGTTTGAACGAAGTGGGATTATCAGTTGAAAAGAAAAGCTCTCTGTGTCCGCGTATGAAATCATATTTGGATATCCATTTGAGAGTTGTACACCACAGTCTTGATTGCAGGTGAAGATGTGTAGTTATTGGGCCACTTTTTCTCAACTTCAGGTCATGTTCCAGTCTCAAGTTTGAACGAAGTGAGATTACGAGTTGAAGAGAAAAGCTTTACGTGTCCGTGTACAAAATCATATTTGGATACCCATTTGACATTTGTACAACACAGTCTTGATTGCAGGCGAAGACATGTAGTTCTTGGGCCTCTTTTTCTCAAATTCAGGTCACGTTCCAGGCCTAAGTTTGAACGAAGTGGGATTAAGGGTTGAAAAGCAAAGTTCCTCATTTCCACGTATGCAATCATATTTGGATACCCATTTGAGAGTTGTACACCACAGTCTTGATTTCGGTCGAAGACGTCTAGTTCTTGGCCCGCTTTTTCTCAACTTCGGGTCACGTTCCTGGCCCAAGTTTGAACGAAGTGGGATTATGTGTTGAAAAGGAAATATCCCCGTTTCCATGTATGAAATAATATTTGGATACCCATTTGAGATTTGTACACCACATTCTTGATTGCGGGCGAGGACGTGTAGTTCTTGGGCCAGTTTTTCTCAACTTTGGGTCACGTTCCAGGCCCAAGTTTGAATGAAGTGAGATTATGGTTTGAAAAGAAAATTTCCTTGTTTCCATGTATGAAATCATATTTGGATATCCATTTGAGAGTTGTACACCACAGTCTTGATTGCGGGCTAAGACGTGTATTTCTTGGGCCGTTTTTTATCAACTTCGGGTCACATTCTAGGCCCAAGTTTGAACAAAGTGGGATTATGGGTTGAAAAGAAAAGTTCCCCATTTCCATGTATGAAATCATATTTGGATACCCATTTGAGAGTTGTACACCACAGTCTTAATTGCGGGCGAAGATGTGTAGTTCTTGGGCTGCTTTTTCTCAAATTCAGGTCACGTTCCAGGCTCAGGTTTGAACGAAGTGGGATTATGGGTTGAAAAGAAAATTTCCCGGTTTCCATGTATGAAATCATATTTGGATACCCATTTGATAGTTGTACACCACAATATTGATTGTGGGTGAAGACATCTAGTTGTTGGGCTGCTTTTTCTCAACTTCGGGTCATGTTCAAGGCCCAAGTTTAAATCAAGTGGGATTATGGGTTGAAAAGAAAATTTCCTCGTTCCCACATACAAAAACATATTTGCATACGCATTTGAGAGTTGTATACCATAGTCTTGATTGTCGGTGAAGACGTGTAGTTCTTGGGCCATTTTTTCACAACTTCAGGTCACGTTCCAGACCCAAGTTTGAACGAAGTGTGATCATGGGTTGAAAAGAAAAGTTCCATGTTTCCACGTACGAAATAATTTTTGGATACCCATTTGAGAGTTGTAAACCACAGTCTTAATTCCAGGTGAAGAGGTGTAGTTCTTGGGCTGCTTTTTCTCAACATCGTGTCACGTTCCAAGCCCAAGTTTTAACGAAGTGGGATTATGGGTTGAAAAGAAAATTTCCCTATTACCACATACGAAATCATATTTGGATACCCATTCGAGAGTTGTACACCATAGTCTTGATTGCGGGCGAAGAATTGTAGTTCTTGGGCCACTGTTTCTCAACATCGGGTCACGTTCCAGGCCCAAGTTTGAACGAAGTGGGATTATGGGTTGAAGAGAAAAGCTCTCGGTGTTAACGTAAAAAATCATATTTGGATACCTATTTGAGAGTTTTACACCACAGTCTTCATTGTGGGCGAAGACGTGTATTTCTTGGGCCTCCTTTCCTCAACTTCGGGTCATGTTCCAGGCCCAAGTTTGAACGAAGTGGGATTACGGCTTGAAGATAAAAACTCTCTGTGTCCGCGTACAAAATCATATTTGGATACCCATGTGAGAGTTGTATACCACAATCTTGACTGCGGGTGAAGACGTGCAGTTCTTGGGCTGTGTTTTCTCAACTTCGGGTCACGTTTCCACGTAAAAAATGATATTTGGTTACCTATTTGAGAGTTCTACACCACAGTCTTGATTGTGGGTGAAGACGTGTATTTCTTGGGCCTCCTTTCCTCAACTTCAGGTCATGCTCTAGGCCCAAGTTTGAATGAAGTGGGATTACGGCTTGAAGAGAAAATCTCTCTATGTCCACGTACGAAATCATATTTGGATACCCATGTGAGAGTTGTATACCACAATCTTGACTGCGGGCGAAGACGTGTAGTTCTTGGGCCGCTTTTTCTCAACTTTGGGTCACATTCCAGGCCCAAGTTTGAACGAAGTGGGATTATGGCTTGAAGAGAAAATCTCTCTGTGTCCGCGTACGAAATCATATTTGGATACCCATTTGAGAGTTGTACACCATAATCTTGATTGCAAGCGAAGACGTGTAGTTCTTTGGCCACTTTTTCTCAACTTCGTGTCACGTTCCAGGCCCAAGTTTGAACGAAGTGGTATTACGGGTTGAAGAGCAAAGCTCTTTGTGTCCGTGTATGAAATCATATTTGGATACCCATTTGAGAGTTGTACACCATAGTCTTGTTTGTCGGTGAAGACGTGTAGTTCTTGGGCCACTTTTTCTCAACTTCGGGTCATGTTCTAGGACCATGTTTGAACGAAGTGGCATCATGGGTTGAAGAGAAAATCTCTTTGTGTCTATGTATGAAATCATATTTGAATACCCATTTGAGAGTTGTACACCACAGTCTTGATTTCAGGCAAAGACGTGTAGTTCTTGGGACGCTTTTTCTCAGCTTCGGGTCATGTTCCAGTCACAAGTTTGAGCAAAGTTGGATTACGGGTTGAAGAGAAAAGTTCTTTGTGTCCATGTACAAAATCATATTTGGATACCCATTTGAGATTTGTACACCACAGTCTTGATTGCAAGCGAAGACGTGTAGTTCTTGGGCCTCTTTTTCTCAACTTCGGGTCATGTTCCAGGCCCAAGTTTGAACGAAGTGGGATTAAGGGTTGAAAAGCAAAGTTCCTTGTTTCCACGTACGAAATCATATTTGGGTACCCATTTGAGATTTGTACAACATAGTCTTGATTGTGGGTGAAGACGTGTAGTTCTTGGGCTGATTTTTCTCAACTTTGGGTCACGTTCCAGGCCCAAGTTTAAACGAAATGGCATAACGGGTTGAAGAGAAAAACTCTTTGTGTCCGTGTACGAAATCATATTTGGATACCCATTTGAGAGTTGTACACCATAGTCTTGATTGCGGGCGAAGACGTGTAGTTCTTAGGCAGCTTTTTCTCAACTTCGGGTCACGTTCCAGGCCCAAGTTTGAACGAAGTGGGATTATGGGTTGAAGAGAAAATCTCTCGGTGTCTGCGTACGAAAAGATATTTGGATACCCATTTGAGAGTTGTACACCACAGTCTTGATAGCGGGAGAAGACGTGTAGTTCTCAGGGAACTTTTTCTCAACTTCGGGTAACGTTCCAGGCCTAAGTTTAAACGAAGTGGGATTATGGGTTGAAGAGAAAATATCTCTGTGTCCACGTATGAAATCATATTTGGATACCCATTTGAGAGTTGTACACCACAGTCTTGATTGCGGGCAAAGATGTGTAGTTCTTGGGCAGCCTTTTCTCAACTTTGAGTCATGTTCTGTGGCCACTTTTTCTCAACTTTGGGTGATGTTCCAAGCCCAATTTTGAACGAAGTGGTATTACAGGTTGAAGAGAAAATATCTCTATGTCCGTGTACGAAATCATATTTGGATACCCATTTGAGAGTTGTACACCACAGTCTTGATTGCAGGCGAAGACGTGTAGTTCTTGGGCATTGTTTTCTCAACTTCAGTTCATGTTCTAGGCCAAAGTTTGAATGAAGTGGGATTATGGGTTGAAGAGAAAATCTCTTTGTGTCCACATATGAAATCGTATTTGGATACGCATTTGAGGGTTGTACAAGACAGTCTTGATTGCGGGCGAAAACGTGTAGTTCTTGGGCCTCTTTTTCTCAACTTCGGTCATGTTCCAGGCCCAAGTTTGAACGAAGTGGGATTACGGGTTAAAGAGAAAATATCTCTATGTCCGCATACGAAATCATATTTCTATACTCATTTGACAATTGTACACCACAGTCTTGATTGTGGGCGAAGACGTGTAGTTCTGGGGCCACGTTTTCTCATCTTCAGGTCACGTTCCAGGCCCAAATTTGGAACGAAGTGGAACTATGGTTTGAAAATCAAAATAATTTGTTTCCAAATATGAAATCATATTTGGATACCCATTTGAGAGTTTTACACCACAGTCTTGATTGTGGGCAAACAAGTGTAGTTCTCTGGTCGATTTTTCTCAATTTCGGATCATGTTCTGTGCACAAGTTGGAACGAAGTGGGATTGCATGTTGAAAAGAAAAACCCTATAATTCTGGATATGAAATCATATTTGGATATGCATTTGAGAGTTTCACACCATAGTCTTGATTTTTGGCTAAGATGTGTAGTTCTTGGGCGCTTTTTCTCAAATTCGGGTAATGTTCCAGGCCCAAGTTTGAACGAAGTAGGATTATGGGTTGAAGAGAAAATATCTCTGTGTTCGCATACGAAATCATATTTGGATACCCATTTGAGAGTTGTACACCACAATATTGATTGTGGGCGAAAACGTGCAGTTTTTGGGCTGCTTTTTCTCAACCTCGGGCCACGTTCCACGCCCATGTTTGAACGAAGTGGGATTATGGGTTGAAGAGAAAATCTCTTCGTGTTCCCCTATGAAATCATATCTGGATACCCATTTGAGAGTTGTACACCACAGTCTTGAAGACCAAGGCTCCCCATGTCTATGTATGAAATCATATTTGGATACCCATTTGATAGTTGTACATCACAATCTTGATTGCAGGAGAAGAGGTGTAGTTCTTAGGCCGTTTTTTCTCAACTTCGAGTCACGTTCTAGGCCAAAGTTTGAACAAAGTGGGATTATGGGTTGAAGAGAAAAGCTCTTCGTGTCCATCTTAGAAATCATATTTGCATACCCATTTGAGAGTTGTACACCACAGTCTTGATTGTGGGTGAAGACGTGAAGCTCTTGGGTCATTTTTTCTTAACTTCAGGTCACGTTCCAGGCCCATGTTTGAATGAAGTGGGATTACGGGTTGAAGAGAAAATATCTCTGTGTCCACGTACAAAATCATATTTGGATACCCATTTGAGGGTTTTACACCATAGTCTTGATTACAGGTGAAGACGTGTAGTTCTTGGGCCGCTTTTTCTCAACTTCAGGTCATTTTCCAGGCCCAAGTTTGAACGAAGTGAGATTACGGGTTGAAGAGAAAATCTCTCCGTGTCCACATATGAAATCATATTTAGATACCCATTTGAGAGTTGTACATGACAGTCTTGACTGCGGGCGAAGACCTGTAGTTCTTGGGCTGCTTTTTCTCAAATTCGGGTCACATTCTAGGGCCAAGCTTTAACAAGGTCAGATTACAGGTTGTAGAACAAAGCTTTCCATGTTCACGTACAAAATCATATTTGAATACCCATTTGAGAGTTGTACACCATTGTCTTGATTGTGGGCGAACACATGTAGTTCTTGGGCCTCTTTTTCTCAACATCGGGTCACGTTCCCGTACTAAGTTTGAATGAATTGGGATTAGTAGTTGAAGAGAAAAGATCTCTCTATCCACGTACAAAATCTTATTTGGATACCCATTTGAGATTTTTACACAACAGTCTTGATCGCGGGCGAAGACGTGTTGTTCTTGGGCCGCTTTTTCTTAACTTCAGGTCACATTCTAGACACTGGTTTGAACAAAGTGGGATTACGGGTTCAAGAGAAAATATCTCTGTTTCTTCGTACGAAATCATATTTGGATACCCATTTGAGATTTGTACACCACAGTCTTGATTGCGGGTGAAGACGTGTAGTGCTCTAGCTGCTTTTTCTCAACTTTGGTCCACGTTCCAGGCCAAAGTTTCAACGAAGCGGGATTACAGGTTGAAGAGAAAAGCTTCGTGTCTGCGTACGAAATCATATTTGGATATCCATTTGAGATTTGTACACCACAGTCTTGATTGCAGGCGAAGAAATGTAGTTCTTGGGATGCTTTTTCTCAACTTCGTTTCATGTTCCAGTCCCAACTTTGAATGAAGTGGGATTACGAGTTGAAGAGAAAAGATCTCTGTGTCCATGTACGAAATCATATTTGGATACCCATTTGAGATTTGTACACCACATTCTTGATTGCAGCCGAAGACGTGTAGTTCTTGGGCCTCTTTTTCTCAACTTCGGGTCATGTTCTAGGCCCAAGTTTGAACGAAGTGGGATTAAGGGTTGAAAAGAAAAGTTCCTCGTTTCCACGTACGAAATCATATTTGGATACTTATTGGAGAGTTGTACACCACAGTCTTGATTGCGGGTGAAGAAGTGTAGTTCTTGGGCCGCTTTTTATCAACTTCGGGTCATATTCCAGGCCCAAGTTTGAATGAAGTGGGATTATGGGTTTAAGAGAAAATCTCTTTGTGTCTGCGTAGGAAATCATATTTGGATACGCATTTGAGATTTGTACACCAGAGTATTGATTGAGGGTGAAGACGTGTAGTTCTTGGGCCGCTTTTTCTCAACTTCGGGTCACGGTCCAGGCCCAAGTTTGAACAAAGTGGGATTATGGGCTGAAGAAAAAAGCTCTTTGTATCCGCGTAAGAATTCATATTTGGATACCCATTTGAGACTTGTACACCACAGTCTTGATAGCGAGCAAAGACGTGTAGTTCTTGGGCCATGTTTTCTCAACTTCGGGTCACGTTCCAAGCCCAAGTTTGAACGAAGTGGGATTACAGGTTGAAGAGAAAAGCTTTCTTTGTCTATGTACAAAATCATATTTGGATACCCATTTGAGAGTTGTACACCACAATCCTGATTACAGGCGAAGACGTGTAGTGCGTGGGCCGTTTTTTCTTAACTTCGGGTCACTTTCCAGGCCCAAGTTTGAACGAAGTGGGATTACGGGTTGAAGAGAAAATCTCTGTGTGTTCGCCTACGAAATCAAATTTGGATACCCGTTTGAGAGTTGTACACCACAGTCTTGATTGCGGGTGAAGACGTGGTGTTCTTGGGCTTCTTTTTCTTATCTTCGGGTCATGTTCCAGGCCCAAGTTTGGAGGAAGTGGAATTATGAGTTGAAGAGCAAAGCTCTCAGTGTCCATGTACGAAATCATATTTGGATACCCATTCGAGAGTTGTACACCACAGTCTTGAGTACGGGTGAAGACATGTAGTTCTTGGGCCACGTTTTCTCAACTTCGGGTCACGTTCTAGGTGCAAGTTTGAACCAAATGGGATTACGGGTTGAAGAGAAAATATTTCCATGTCCACGTATGAAATCATATTTGAATACCCATTTGACAGTTGTACACCACAGTCTTGATTGCGGGTGAAGACGTGTAGTTCTTGGGCCATTTTTTCTCAACTTTGGTTCACGTTCCAGGCCCAAGTTTGAACGAAGTGGGATTATGGGTTGAAGAGAAAATATCTCTATGTCCATGTATGAAATCATATTTGGAAACGCATTTGAGAGTTGTACACCACATGCTTGATTACTAGTGAACACGTGTAGTTCTTGGGCCGCCTCATCTTAATTTTGAGTCACGATCCAGGCCCACGATTGAAGGAAGTGGGATTAGACGTTGAAGGTAACATCTCTCCATGTCCGCATATGAAATCATATTTGGATACCCATTTGAGAGTTGTACACCACAGTCTTGATTGCGGGCGAAGAGGTTTAGTTCTTGGGCTGCTTTTTCTCAACTTCGAGTCACTTTCCAGGCCCAAGTTTGAACGAAGTGGGATTACGGGTTGAAGAGAAAAGCTCTTCGTGTCCACGTATGAAATCATATTTCCATACCCATTTGAGAGTTGTACACCACAATCTTGATTGTGGGCGAAGACGTGTATTTCTTGGGCCACTTTTTCTCAACTTCAGGTCACGTTCCAGACCCAAGTTTGAACAAAGTGGGATTACGGGTTGAAGATAAAATCTCTTCGTGTCCACATATGAAATCATTTTTGGATACCCATTTGAGAGTTATACACCAGAGTCTTGATTGCGGGCGAAGACATGTAGTTCTTGGGCCACTTTTTCTCAACTTCGGGTCATGTTCTAGGCCCAAGTTTGAACGAAGTGGTATTACAGGTGTTGTAACAGATATCAAAATTGATTGTGCTACCCAAGTTACAAATTGGTTCTCATTCATTTACATTTGATCATGTATATGGTAGCACTGGATCTCCTTCATGATCCATTTTTGAAGAATGTGTTGCTCCACTTGTTGATGTTTTGTTCCATGGCTACAATGCTACGGTTCTTGCATATGGACAGACTGGTTCTGGTAAGACATATACCATCGAGATAGAAAATGATCAGCTTCTATGCTAATGTGGTCCTTCAATGTCCAACACACACGGTTGAAAGTTGTTTGCTTGTTTTCATGTTTTTCCCTTCATCTGGGTAATGAATTTTGTTGTGGTCTCATGTCATTGAAGAAGATTAACAGAACCAACATCTTCATTTGATTCACTGAAGATGTTAATCGCTGACATAAGGGTTTTAAATGTGATGTTTATTTACCGCAAATGCGAGTGATTTATCTTGTTGCTGCTACTGACATGCAACTTTAAGCAGCGTAAATCTTGTTAGAGGTCTCTTCTGTGGCAGTTGAAAACAGTCTTGTAATAGATTTTTGCTGAAATATATCGGAACTCACACCAGCGGAACAAAGCCCTCATAAAGGAATTGAGCATGCCCACTCCAGGGGCAAAGGATCTGTACTTTTCCATGATATATTCCCAGCCATTCTTTACACAATGTGCTGCATGCTATTGGAAACAGAGATTGTCTTACTGGCGTAATCCACAGTATACTGCTGTGCGGTTCTTTTTTACATTTGTTGTGGTATAATGTTTGGTACCATATTTTGGCATTTCAGTAATACGAGGAATCATGAGGCCGATATATTCAATGCAATGGGTTCAATGTATGCAACAGTATTATTCATCGAAGTAAACAATTCATCCTCGGTGCAACCTCTGGTCGAAATTGAAAGAATTGTCTTTTACAGAGAGAAGGTTGTGGGAATGTATTCTGCTTTACCCTACGCCTTTTCACAGGCTACCGTATAGATTCCCTACGTGTTTTTCTAATCCGCTATTTACAGTATTATGGTGTATTCTATGATGGGCTTTCAATGGGAGGCAGCCAAATTTTTCTGGTATCTCTTCTTCTCGTTCTTTACGATCTTATATTTCACGTATTATGGAATGATGAACGTGTCGTTGACGCCCAACCACGAAATTTCGGCCATCGTTTCTTCTGCTTTCTATTTTATATGGAACCTCTTTACCGGTTTTTTGATTCCAAGAAAGAAATTTCCAATGTGGTGGAAATGGTATTACTGGGCATGCCCTGTGGCATGGACGTTGTATGGTCCTGTTGTATCGCAGTTCGGAGATCTGGATCTTCCGATGCAACTGGTGGATGGAACGACGCAGAGCATTAAGGATTTTGTCGAAGAATATTCTGGGTCTAATCTGTATGACTATGACAGATTAGAAAAAATTCCAACTAGCAACAAGAGACTGGAGAAACACCCTCATATCGATCAGTCAAATAAAAAGGAAGACATATAGATGCAGATGCATACAATAAAATTAAACACTTGTGGTGGGATCTGCGTGCTCCAAAGCTTCCATGTTTCATACAGAAGGTGATGCAAAGTCTCGGGAAGTTTGAAAGCCAGAAACCCTCCTACAATACCTGAAACGCCTATTATTGCAAATAGCAGGGACGGATTTATAGTTACCATCACCACCACCAGTGGAGCGATTATGGCGCCGATATGTCCCGCTTTGCTCGCCATCCCGAGCGTTGCATTCATCACTACTGTCGGAAACAACTCACATGTGTATATGAATATTATCGGTCCCTGCCATCCTGAATATTCCTACCACGCCACATGTTAATTGCACGCCGCTCAGAAATCACCGCATGCGCCCCGCAACCCAACTTGGCATGGCCATTGTAGAGTTGGGATTTGAACCGTGAACATAGAGCAGGCTGACATCAGGCCTCCCAACATAGAAGACACTCCGCTCAGCAGCATCATGGAGATGAGCATAGTCCGCTTTCCAAATTTCTCTAACATGAGCGCACACTCAGAGCATTCAGAGCAGGGAATTATACTGTCAGTATTGTCAAAGTGGTAGTTTATCGCGGAAACGTCCTGGCTATACATATGTCAAAAGCTGTAGGCTTCGAGTACAAGAGGGGAATGTATTTATTTCTCCAGTGCCCCGAGATCTTTCCGTTCGAATGGCATCCAATTTCGAGCACCTCTGCTCCAGACGATGAACACATTAGTGTGCATATCAGAACAGTAGGAGACTGGACACAAGAGATGAAAAGAGTTTTTCACAGACAATGGAGCCCCCTACAGCTGGAAAAAGTGGGCTTCTGAGAGTGGAGCGTGGACTCTACGAAGACGATGAGAGAAAATCCAAGTCTCCCAAGCTTCGGATCGATAGACCATACGGAGCTCCGACACAAAATTACAAGAAATATGGCGTGTTTCTCTTGATAGGGCTCAGGATCGACGCTACTCCCTTCATAAGCATTCTCAAGGATTATCTTATTATGAAGAAGGTCAGATATTGCCTATGCCCAAGTAGATACGAAGTGGCCATCCCTCGAATCATGGAGGCAAATTTACAGTGAATGTGTGCCCGTCGTACTTTCGGAGCGGCATGGGATTATAGGGTGGTACAGAGAATCCGGATTGGGTGAGATGGGATTGCGCCAAGATCAAATAGTAAAATCGTATTTCTTGGCAGCTATTGCAGTTTACGAACCAGATATAACTTCCGCAAGGCTCACATGGGAAAAATATGCAATACTTATGGAAACAATTAGAATTTTTTTTGGAGAAAATCATTTCGCACATCACATACGCCATTTTCTAGATACATTTTCAAGCGGTGACCGAAGAAGAGAAAATTGTCATTGGGGACACGGATTTCCAGAGTTATCATGGAAAAGGTTTCAAACACTGCAAGGTCGGAGCCAGTTCTGGCACCAACAGTTTCAAAAATTATTCAAACGCATGGATTATACGCAGAAATCCCTGCCCAACTGTCAAATGTTAGTAACAGTTCGAAGAGCTGGAAGATGCGCCTGGCAGTCGCAGAGTTCCAGAAGACAAATCATTTCATTTTCCCTGGAACTCAAAGAGATTTATTTTATGTCTTTATTTTAAAAGATAGAGAGAGGTAACAGGGGTAAAAGGGGGGGCGCATGAGTACAACGCTGAGGGGAAAACCTCTGTGAAGAGGGGTTCCATTGTATGGCTGAGTTATTTTGTAAACCAGAATGAAATAATAAAGATGATTTTTTTCTTAAGATTGTGAGATTCATCATGGTCGATTCCTTCAGCATGTTTTCCTCTTTTTCAGCTGTGTTAAATCTGTTTGGAATTCATTTGATATGCTCCTTACTCACAGTTGATGTGTTATCATTTTCATAATGTTATTTCTTCCTTATTCCATCGCAGTTGCATTTCATTTCATTTTCTCCTAACTGATGTGATTCGTTGTACTTTAGTATGACCACTACTAGAACGAATGGATTTGGGTTCTCTGTAATTGTTTATTGTCTTTCCTCTGCACCAGCTATCAGCGGGTGTAAGACCAATCTGCATTTTCATAATTCTGCATATATTCTCTACTACATCGGCCTTTCCTTTTTTCTTTCCGCTACCGCATCATGACAATCAAAGCGTTGAAAGATAGACTTACTTTGCCTCACTTTCCGCAAGTTATTTAATCGTTGTTATTGTCCCCTTTCTTCGGTTTTCATTTGACTCCATGCCCAATGGACCATTTCCCTGGTTTAACCCCCAAAATTTAAAAATCCAAGACCATCATTTACCCATAAATCTGCCCACCTTTTTAAGCTTACTGAAGATCATTTTGTGACATTTTTCAAGAGATCCCTCTTGGGTTGGAAGAGGGCAGCTTCTAATCCAAAGTGGTTTGAGGTTGCCTCGGGATTGATTTGTTGCAACCCATTTCAGTTTCGAGTGTCAACATTTTGGCATCGTTGCCGGGGATTTTTGAAGTTGATATCTATCCCTGGGAGAACGACATTTTCATAGTCCTAAGGCCTGGTTGAGCAGTCAGTCATAGGAAAATATTGGTTGCACATGCTATGGCGACTCCATTAAAAGTTTTCGATGGTGATTTCACTGGCGGGAGAACTCAAAATTAGAGCTTTCACGTAAGGTCACCCAATGGATGAGGCACCTGGTCTACTGTTCTTGGCACTTTACGAGAAAGTACCATCCCTAGAGGGAGCCGATGTTGTAATAGATATTAAAATTGACTGTGCTGCCCAAGGTACAAATTGGTTCTCATTCATTTACATTTGATCATGTATATGGTAGCACTGGGTCTCCTTCATCAACCATTTTTGAAGAATGTGTTGCTCCACTTGTTGATGTTTTATTCCATGGCTACAATTCTACGGTTCTTGCATATGGACAAACTGGTTCTGGTAAGACATATACCATCGAGAGAGAAAATGATCAGCTACTATGCTAATGTGGTCCTTCAATGTCCAACACACACGGTTGAATTTTTTTTGCTTGTTTTCATGTTTTGCCCTTCGTCTGGGTAATGAATTTTCCTGTGGTCTCATGCCATTGAAGAAGCTTAACAGAACCAACATCTTCGTTTGATTTGCTGAAGATGTTAATCGTTGACATAAGGGTTTTAACTGTGATCTTTATTTACCACAAATGCGAGTGATTTATCTTATCGTTGCTACTGGCATGCAACTTTAAGCATCATAACTCTTGTTAGAGGTCTCTTCTGTGGTAGTTGAAAATAGTCTTGGAATAGATTTTTGCTGAAATATATCGGAACTCACACCAGCAGAACAAATCCCTCATAAAGGAATTGAGCATGCCCGCTCTAGGGGCAAAGGATCTGTACTTTCCCATGATATATTCCCAGCCATTCTTTACACAATGTGTCGCATGCTATTGGAAACAGAGATTGTCTTACTGGCGTAATCCACAGTATACTGCTGTGCGGTTCCTTTTTACATTTGTTGTGGTATAATGTTTGGTACCATATTTTGGCGTGTTAGTAATACGAGGAATCATGAGGCCTATATATTCAATGCAATGGGTTCAATGTATGCAACAGTATTATTCATCGGAGTAAACAATTCATCCTCGGTGCAACCTCTGGTCGAAATTGAAAGAATTGTCTTTTACAAAGAGAAGGTTGCAAGAATGTATTTTGATTTACCCTACGCCTTTTCACAGGCTATAGTAGAGATTCCCTACGTGTTCGTCTAATCCTCTATTTACAATATTATGGTGTATTCTATGATGGGATTTCAATGGGAGGCAGCCCAATTTTTCTGGTATCTCTTCTTCTCGTTCTTCACGATCTTATATTCCATGTATTATGGAATGATGAACACGTCGTTGACGCCCAACCACAACATTTCGGCCATCGTTTCTTCTGCTTTCTATTTGATATGGAACCTCTTTGCTAGTTTTTTGATTCCAAGAAAGAAATTTCCAATGTGGTGGAAATGGTATTACTGGGCATTCCCTATGGCATGGACATTGTATGGTCCTGTTGTATCGTAGTTCAGAGATATGGATCTTCCGATGCAACTGGTGGATGGAATGACGCAAAGCCTTAAGGATTTCGTCGAAGAATATTCTGGGTCCGATCTGTATGACAGTGACAGATTAGAAAAAATTCCAACTAGCAACAAGAGACTGGAGCAACACCCTCATATTGATTAGTCAAATAAAAAGGAAGACATATAGACACAGATGCATACAATAAAATTAAACACTCGTGGTGGGCTCTACGTGATCCAAAGCTGCCATGTTTCATACAGAGGGTGATGCAAAGTCTTAGGAAGTTTGAAAGCCAGAAACCCTCCTACAATACCTGAAACGCCTATTATTGCAAATAGCAGGGACGGATTTATAGTTACCATCACCACCACCAGCGAAGCGATTATGGCGTCGATTTGTCCCGCTTCACTCGCCATCCCAAGCGTTGCATTCATCACTACTGTTAGAAATAGCTCGCATGTGTATATGAATATTATTGGTCTCCGCCATCCTGAATATTCCTACCACGCCACATGCTAACTGCACGCCGCTCAGAAATCATTGCATTCTCCCCGCAACCCAGCTTGGCATGGCCATTGTAGAGTTGGGATTCGAACCGTGAACATAGAGCAGGCCGACATCAGGCCTCCCAACATAGAAGACACTTCACTCATCAGCATCATGGAGATGAGCATAGTCCTCTTTCCAAATTTCTCTAACATGAGCACACACTCAGAGCATTCAGAGCAGGGAATTATACTGTCAGTATTGTCAAAGCGACAGTTTATCACGGAAATGTCCTGGCTGTACATATGTCAAAAGTTGCAGGTATGTCAAAAGCTGTAGGCTTCAAGTACAAGAGGGGAATGTATTTATTTCTCCAGTGCCCCGAGATCTCTCCGTTCGAATGGCATCCAGTTTCGAGAACCTCTGCTCCAGACGATGAACACATTAGCGTGCATATAAGAACAGTTGGAGACTGGACAAAAGAGATGAAAAGATTTTTTCACAGACAATGGAGCCCCCTACAGCTGGAAAAAGCGGGCTTCTGAGAGCGGATCGTGGACTCTACGGAGACGACGAGAGAAAATCCAAGTCTCCCAAGCTTCGGATCAACACACCATACGGAGCTCCGACACAAAATTACAAGAAATATGACGTGCTGCTCTTGATAGGGCTCGAGATCGACGCTACTCCCTTCATAAGCATTCTCAAGGATTATCTTATTATGAAGAAGGTCAGATATTGCATGTGCCCAAGTAGATATGAAGTGGCTAGCCCTCGAATTGTGGAGGCAAATTTACAGTGAATGTGTGCCCGTCGTACTTTCGGAGCGGCATGGGATTATAGGGTGGTACAGAGAAACCGGATTGGGTGAGCTGGGATTGTGCCAAGATCAAATAGTAAAATCATATTTCTTGGCAGCTATTGCGGTTTACGAACCAGATATGACTTACGCAAGGCTCGCATGGGCAAAATCTGCAATACTTATGGCAGCAATTAGAATCTTTTTCTGGAGAAAAGCATTTCGCACATCACAGACGCCAGTTTATAGATGCATTTTCAAGCAGTGAATGGAGAAGAGAAAATTGTCATTGGGGACGCGGATTTCCAGAGTTATCATGGAAAAGGTTTCAAACACTGCAAGGTCGGAGCCAGTTCTGGCACCGACTGTTTCAAAAATTATTCAAACGCATGGATTATACGCAGAAATCCCTGTCCAACTGTCAAATGTTAGTAACGGTTCGAAGAGCTGGCAGATGCGCTTGGCAGTTGCAGAGTTCCAGAAGACAAATCGTTTCATTTTCCCTGGAACTCAAAGAGATTTATTTTATATATATTTTTTAAAAGATAGAGAGAGGTAACAGGGGTAAAAGGGGGGGTGCATGAGTACAACACTGAGGGGAAAACCTCTTTGAAGAGGGGTTCCATTGTATGGTTGAGTTATTTTGTAAACCAGAATGAAATAATAAAGATGATTTTTTTCTTAAGACTATGAGATTCATCACGGCCGATTCCTTCAACATGTTTTCCTCTTTTTCAGCTGTGTTAAATCTGTTTGGAATTCATTTGATATGCTCCTTACTCACAGTTGATGTGTTATCATTTTCATAATGTTATTTCTTCCTTACTCCGTCGCAGTTGCGTTTCATTTCATTTTCTTCTAACTGATGTGCTTCGTTATACTTTAGTACGACCACTACTATAACGAATGGATTTGGGTTTTCTGTAATTGTTTATTGTCTTTCCTTTGCACCAGCTATCAGCGGGTGTAAGACCAATCTGCATTTTCAGAATTCTACATATATTCTCTGCTACATTGGCCTTTCCTTTTTTCTTTCCGCTACCGCATCATGACAATCAAAGCGCTGAAAGAAAGACTTACTTTGCCTCACTTTCCGCAAGTTATTTAATCACTGTTATTGTCCCCTTTCTTCGGTTTTCATTTGACTCCATGCCCAATGGACCATTTCCCTGGTTTAACCCCCAAACTTTAAAAATCTAAGACCATCATTTACCCATAAATCTGCCCACCTTTTTAAGCTTACTGAAGATCATTTTGTGACATTTTTCGAGAGATCCCTCTCGGGTTGGAAGAGGGAAACTTCTAATCCAAAGTGGTTTGAGGTTGCCTCGGGATTGATTTGCTGCAACCCATTTCAGTTTCGAGTGTCAACAACGGGTTTAAGACAAAATCTCTCTGTGTCAGCTTTTGAAATCATATTTGGATACCCATTTGAGAGTTATACACCACAGTATTGATTGAGGGCGAAGACGTCTAGTTCTTGAGCCGCTTTTTCTCATCTGCGGGTCACATTCCAGGCCCAAGTTTGAACGAAGTGGGATTATGGGTTGAAGAGAAAATCTCTTTGTGTCCGCGTACGAAGTCATATTTGGATACCCATTTTAGAGTTGTACACCACAACCTTCATTACAAGAGAAGACCTGTAGTTATTTGGCCACTTTTTCTCAACTTTTGGTCACTTTCCAGGCCCATGTTTGAACGAAGTGGGATTACGGGTTGAAGAGGAAATTTCTATGTGTCTGCATACGAAATCATATTTGGATACCCATTTGAGATTTGTACACCTCAGCCTTGATTGTGGGTGAAGCCATGTTGTTCTTGGGCCGCTTTTTCTCAACTTCGGGTCATGTTCCAGGCCCAAGTTTGAACAAAGTGGGATTACGGGTTGAAGATAAAATATCTCTGTGTCCACCTACGAAATCATATTTGGATACCCAATTGAGAGTTGTACACCAGAGTCTTGATTGCGATTGAAGACATGTAGTTTTTGGGCCACTTTTTCTCAACTTCGGGTCACGTTCTAGGCCTAATTTTGAACGACGTGGGATTATGAGTTGAAGAGAAAATGTCTTTGTGTTCGCATACGAAGTCATATTTGGATAGCCATTTAAGAGTTGTACACCACAGTCTTGATTGCAGGAGAAGATGTGTAGTGCTATGACCTCTTTTTCTCAATTTTGAGTCATGTTCCAGGCCCAAGTTTGAATGAAGTGGTATTACGGGTTGAAGAGAAAATATCTCTATCTCAATGTACGAAATCATATTTGGATACCCATTTGAGAGTTGTACACCACAATATTGATTGCGGGCGAAGATGTGTAGGTCTTGGGCCGCTTTTTCTCAACTTCGAGTCATGTTCCAGGCCCAAGTTTGAATGAAGTGGGATTACAGGTTGAAGATAAAAGCTCCCCATCCTGCGTATGAAATCATATTTGGATACGCATTTGAGAGTTGTACACCACAGTCTTGATTGCGGGCAAAGATGTGTAGTTCTTGGGCCTCTTTTTCTCAACTTCAATTCACGTTCCCAGCCCAATTTTGAACGAAGTGGGATTACAGGTTGAAGAGAAAGGATCTCCATGTCTGTGTACAAAATCATATTTGGATACCCATTTGAGAGTTTGCAAGATACCAGATATATAAAATATGCAGAACAGAAACGAATGCTAGAAATGACAGAATAACAGTAAAATATCCAGCATAATCTTCACAATACACAGAAATGATATACGAAATAGCAACAGAAATAGCACTTTGAATCAGAT
>SNQJ01S0028571.1:34672-63974 GCA_010110895.2 Picea sitchensis | reverse complement strand
GGCTACGTCCACCAGAGAAATTGTCAGGTCCTTCCTTTATTATTATCCATCATATGAAGGGATACAACCTACCGCAAACCCGTTGTAACTTTGTCTTCTTTCTCTCACAATATCCTATCTCAGAATACAATATTCACCATCAACCATAGCCACAATACATTTCCCTCATAAAATAGGGTTGCCTTCTAGGTCAAAAACCCTAACATAATTTCTACTGTTAGATCTGCGACCTTATAATGAACGGTCCAGATTTACAATGAAATTACAATATACATTTACAAGGCAATTTTTTCTTCGGGGGCTTCACCCCCGAACCCCCATTGGGGGACGCAACCCCTTAACCCCCTCTTGCCCCCAGACCCTGCAGAGGGGGTACCCCCCTCTGCACTCCCCTACGTGGAAGAGTGAACATACTTCTGGGGTGTAAATACTTCATGGGGTATAAACACGACTGAAAGTAAAAAAGACCTCTGAATCAGGAAGATAATTAGGCTCCACAACCAACAATTGATTGCGAGCGAAGACATGTAGTTCTTGGGCCATTTTTTCTCAACTTCGAGTCATATTCTAGGCCCAAGTTTGGAACAAAGTATGATTATGGGTTGGAAGGCAAAATTCTTCATTTTCGAATGTGTACTCATATTTGGATACCCATTTCAGAGTTGTACACGTGGTTTTGATTGCGAGCGAAGACGTGTAGCTCTTGGGCCGTTTTTTCTCAACTTCGAGTTATATTCTAGGCCCAAGTTTTGAACGAAGTGGGATTATGGGTTGGAAAGAAAAATTCTTCATTTCTGAATGTGAAATCATATTTGGATACCCATTTGAGAGTTGTATGCATGGTATTGATTGTGAGCGAAGACGTGTAGTTGTTGGGTCGCTTTTTCACAACTTCGAGTCATATTCTAGGCCCAAGATTGGAACAAAGTGGAATTATGGGTTGGAAAGAAAAATTCTTCATCTCCAAATATGAAATCATATTTGGATACCCATTTGAGGGTTGTACACGGGGTCTTGATTGTGAGCGAAAACGTGTAGTTGTTGGGCCTCTTTTTCTCAACTTCAGGTCATATTCTAGGCCCAAATTTGGAACGAACTGGAATTATGCGTTGGAAAGAAAAATTGTTCATTTCTGAATATGAAATCATATTTGGATACCCATTTGAGAGTTGTACGTGTTGTCTTGATTGCGAGAGAAGATGTGTAGTTATTGGGCCACTTTTCTCAAGTTCGGGTCATATTCTAGGCTCAGGTTTGGAATGAAGTGGAATTATGGGTTGGGAAGAAGAATTCTTCATTTCCGAATATGAAATCATATTTCAATACCCATTTGAGAGTTGTACGCATGGTCTTGATTGCGAGCGAAGACGTGTAGCTCTTGGGATGCTTTTTCTCAACTTCGGGTCATATTCTAGGACCATGTTTGGAACGAAGTGGGATTATGGGTTGGAAAGAAAAATTCTTTATTTCCAAATGTGTACTCATATTTGGATACCGATTTGAGAATTGTACAGGTGGTCTTGATTGCGAGTGAAGACGTGCAGCTCCTGGGCCACTTTTTCTCAAGTTCGGTTCATATTTTAGGCCCAAGTTTGGAACGAAGTGGAATTATGGGTTGGAAAGAAAAATTCTTCATTTCCGAATATGAAATCATATTTGGATACCCATTTGATAGTTGTACACGTGGTTTTGATTCTAAGGGAAGACGTGTAGTTGTTGGGCCTCTTTTTCTCAACTTCGTGTCATATTCTAGGCCCAAGTTTGGAACAAAGAGGAATTATGAGTTGGAAAGAAAAATTCCTCATTTCTGAATATGAGGTCATATTTGGATACCCGTGTAGTTCTTGGGCGAAGACGTGTAGTTCTTGGGACAATTTTTCTCAACTTCGGGTCACGTTCCAAGCCCAAGTTTGAATGAAGTGGGATTACGGGTTGAAAAGCAAAGCTCTCTGTGTCCACGCACGAAATCATATTTGGATACCCATTTTAGAGTTGTACACCACAGTCTTGATTGCGGGCGAAGACGTGTAGTTCTTGGGTCGTTTTTTCTCATCTTCTGCTCAAGTTCTAGGCCCAAGTTTGAACGAAGTGGGATTACATGTTGAAGAAAAAACATCTATGTGTCTGCATACGAAATCATATTTGGATACCCATTTGAGATTTGTACACCACAGTCTTGATTGTGGACGAAGACGTGTAGTTGTTGGGCTGCTTTTTCTAAACTTCGGGTCACGTTCCGGGCCCAAGTTTGAACGAAGTGGGATTATGGGTTGAAGAGAAAATCTCCTCGTGTTTGCGTATGAAATCATATTTGGATACCCATTTGAGAGTTGTACACCACAGTCTTGATTGCGGGTGAAGAAGTGTAGTTCTCTGGCCGTTTTTTATCAACTTCGGGTCACGTTCCAGGCCCAAGTTTGAACAAAGTGGGATTACGGGTTTAAGAGAAAATCTCTTCGTGTCTACGTAAGAAATCATATTTGGATACCCATTTGAGAGTTGTACACCACAGTCTTGATTTAGGGCGAAGACTTGTAGTTCTTGGGCTGCTTTTTCTCAACCTCGGGTCACTGTCTAGGCCCAAGTTTGAACGAAGTGGGATTATGGGTTGAAGAAAAAAGCTCTCCGTGTCTGCATAAGAAATCATATTTGGATACCCATTTGAGAGTTGTACACCACAGTCTTGATTGCAGGCGAAGACGTGTAGTTCTTGGGGCACTTTTTCTCAACTTCGGGTCACGTTCCAAACCCAAGTTTGAATGAAGTGGGATTACAGGTTGAAGAGAAAATCTCTATGTGTCCGTGAACAAAATCATATTTGGATACCCATTTGAGAGTTGTACACCACAATCTTGATTACAGGCGAAGACATGTAGTTCTTGGGCCGTTTTTTCTCAACTTTGGGTCACGTTCCAGGCCCAAGTTTGAACGAAGTGGGATTACAGGTTTAAGAGAAAATCTCTATGTGTCCACGTACAAAATCATATTTGGATACCCGTTTGAGAGTTGTACACCACAGTCTTGATTGCAGGTGAAGACGTGGTGTTCTTAGGCTGCTTTTTCTTATCTTTGGGTCACGTTCCTGGCCCAATTTTGAATGAAGTGGGATTACGAGTTGAAGAGCAAAGCTCTCCATGTCCATGTACAAAATCATATTTTGGTACCCATTCGAGAGTTGTACACCACAATCTTGATTGTGGGTGAAGACATGTAGTTCTTGGGCCACGTTTTCTCAACTTCGGGTCACATTCCAGGTGCAAGTTTGAACCAAGTGGGATTACGGGTTGAAGAGAAAATATTTCCATGTCCGCGTACAAAATCATATTTGAATACCCATTTATGAGTTGTACACCACATTCTTGATTGCGGGCAAAGACGTGTAGTTCTTGGGCCGTTTTTTCTCAACTTTGGTTCACATTCTAGGCCCAAGTTTGAACGAAGTGGGATTACACGTTGAAGAGAAAATCTCTCTATGTTCGCGTATGAAATCATATTTGGAAACCCATTTGAGATTTGTACACCACATGCTTGATTACTAGCAAACACATGTAGTTCTTGGGCCGCTTGATCTCAATTTTGAGTCACGTTCCAGGCCCAAGTTTGAATGAAGTGGGATTATGAGCTGAAGAGAAAATCTCTCTGTGTCCACATATGAAATCATATTTGGATACCCATTTGAGAGTTGTACACCACAGTGTTGATTGCGGGCGAAGAGGTGTAGTTCTTGGGCCACTTTTTCTCAACTTCGAGTCACGTTCCAGGGCCAAGTTTGAATGAAGTGGGATTACAGGTTGAAGAGAAAAACTCTTTGTGTCCACGTATGAAATCATATTTTCATACCCATTTGAGAGTTGTACACCATAGTCTTGATTGTGAGCGAAGACGTGTAGTTCTTGGGCCACTTTTTCTCAACTTCGTGTCACGTTCCAGGCCCAAGTTTCAAAAAAGTGGGATTACAGGTTGAAGATAAAATCTCTCCTTGTCTGCGTACGAAATCATATTTGGATACCTGTTTGAGAGTTATACACCATAGTCTTGATTGCGGGTGAAGACATGTAGTTCTTGGGCTGCTTTTTCTCAACTTCAGGTCACGTTCCAAGCCCAAGTTTGAACGAAGTGGTATTACGGGTTTAAGAGAAAAGATCTCCATGTCAGCATACGAAATCATATTTGGATACCCATTTGAGAGTTGTACACCACATTCTTGATTGAGGGCGAAGACGTCTAGTTCTTGAGCCACTTTTTCTCATCTGCAGGTCACGTTCCAGGCCCAAGTTTGAACGAAGTGGGATTATGGGTTGAAGAGAAAAGCTCTCTGTGTCCGCGTATGAAGTCATATTTGGATACCCATTTGAGAGTTGTACACCACAACCTTCATTGCAGGAGAAGACCTGTAGTTCTTTGGCTGCTTTTTCTCAACTTTGGGTCACTTTCCAGGCCATGGTTGAACGAAGTGGGATTACGGGTTGAAGAGGAAAGTTCTATGTTTCCACGTACGAAATCATATTTGGATACCCATTTGAGAGTTGTACACCTCAGCCTTGATTGCGGGCGAAGACATGTTGTTCTTGGGGCGCTTTTTCTCAACTTCGAGTCATGTTCCAGGCCCAAGTTTGAACGAAGTGGGATTACGGGTTGAAGAGAAAATCTCTCTGTGTCCACCTACAAAATCATATTTGGATACACAATTGAGAGTTGTACACCAGAGTCTTGATTGCAGGCAAAGACGTGTAGTTCTTGAGCCGCTTTTTCTAAACTTCAGGTCACGTTCCAGGCCCAATTTTGAATGACGTGGGATTACGATTTGAAGAGAAAATCTCTCTGTGTTCGCATACGAAGTCATATTTGGATAGCCATTTGAGATTTGTACACCATAGTCTTGATTGCGGGAAAAGACGTGTAGTGCTATGGCCTCTTTTTCTCAATTTCGAGTCATGTTCCAGGCCCAAGTTTGAACGAAGTGGTATTACGGGTTGAAGAGAAAATCTCTCTATGTCCACGTACGAAATCATATTTTGATACCCATTTGAGAGTTGTACACCACAATCTTGATTACGGGCGAATATGTGTAGTTCTTGGGCCGCTTTTTCTCAACTTCGGGTCATGTTCCAAGCCCAAGTTTGAACAAAGTGGGATTATAGGTTGAAGAGAAAATCTCCCCATCCTACATATGAAATCATGTTTGGATACGCATTTGAGAGTTGTACACCACAGTCCTGATTGCGGGCAAAGACGTGTAGATCTTGGGCCTCTTTTTCTCAACTTCGAGTAACGTTCTAGGCCCAATTTTGAACGAAGTGGGATTACGGGTTGAAGAGCAAAGATCTCCATGTCTGCGTACGAAATCATATTTGGATACCCATTTGAGATTTGTACACCACAGTCTTGATTGCGGACAAAGAAGTGTACTTCTCGGGCCGCTTTTTCTCAATTTCGGGTCACGTTCCAGCCACAAGTTCGAACGAAGTGGGATTACGTATTGAAAAGAAAAACCCTATGTTTCCGCATATGAAATCATATCTAGATACCCATTTGAGAGTTGTATACCACAGTATTGACTACGGGCTAAGAACTGTAGTTCTTGGGCCGCTTTTTCTCAACTTCAGGTCATGTTCCAGGCCCAAGTTTGAACGAAGTGGGATTACGGGTTGAAGAGAAAAGCTCTCTGTGTCCATGTACGAAATCATATTTGGATACCCATTTGAGAGTTTTACACCACAGTCTTTTTTGCGAGAGAATATGTGTAGTTCCTAGGACGATTTTTCTCAACCTCGGGTCACGTTCCAGGGCCAATTTTGATCGAAGTGGGATTACGGGTTGAAGAGAAAATCTCTCTATCTCCACGTACGAAATCATATTTGGATACCCATTTGAGATTTGAAAACCACAGTCTTGATTGTAGGCGAAGACATGTAGTTCTTGGGCAACTTTTTCTCAACTTCGAGTCACATTCCAGGCTCAAGTTTGAACAAAGTGGGATTATAGGTTGAAGAGAAAAGCTCTCTATGTCCGCGTATGAAATCATAATTTGATACCCATTTGAGAGTTGTACACTACAGTCTTGATATCGGGCGAAGACTACTAGTTCTTGGGTCGCTTTTTCTCAACTTTGGGTTACGTTCTAGGCCCATGTTTAAACTAAGTGGGATTATGGGTTGAAGAGAAAAACTCTCTGTGTCCCCGTACGAAATCATATTTGGAAACCCATTTTAGAGTTGTACACCATAGGCTTGATAACTAATGAACAGGTGTAGTTCCTGGGACACTTTTTCTCACCTTCGGGTCACGTTCCAGGCCCAAGTTTGAACGAAGTGGGATTACGGGTTGAAGAGAAAATCTCTTCGTGTCCGCATATGAAATCATGTTTGGATACCCATTTGAGATTTGTACACCACAATCTTGATTGTGGGCGAAGAGGTGTAGTTCTTGGGCCACATTATCATAACTTTGAGTCACGTTCCAGGCCCAAGTTTGAATGAAGTGGGATTATGAGTTGAAGAGAAAAGATCTTTGTGTCCATGTACGAAATCATATTTGGATACCCATTTGAGAGTTGTACACCACAGTCTTGATTGTGGGCGAAGACCTATAGTTCTTGGGCCACTTTTTCTCAACTTTGGTTCACGTTCCAAACCCAATTTTGAACGAAGTGGGATTACGGGTTGAAGAGAAATTCTCTCTGTGTCCGTGTACGAATTCATATTTGGATACCCATTTGAGAGTTGTACACCATAGTCTTGATTGTGGGCGAAGACGTGTAGTTCTTCGGCCACTTTTTCTCAACTTTGGGTCACGTCACAGGCCCAAATTTGAACGAAGTGGTATTATGGGTTGAAGAGAAAAGCTCTCTGTGTATGTGTACGAAATCATATGTTGATACCCATTTGTGAGTTGTACACCACAGTCTTGATTGAGGGCGAAGACTTCTAGTTCTTGAGCCACTTTTTCTCATCTGCGGGTCACGTTCCAGGCCCAAATTTGAACGAAGTGGGATTACGGGTTGAAGAGAAAAGCTCTCTATGTCCACGTACGAAATCATATTTGGATACCCATTTGAGAGTTGTACACCACAGTCTTGATTGAGGGCGAAGACGTCTAGTTCTTGAGCCGCTTTTTCTCATCTGCGGGTCACGTTCCAGGCCCAAGTTTGAACGAAGTGGGATTACGGGTTGAAGAGAAAATCTCTATGTGTCCACGTATGAAATCATATTTGGATACCCATTTGAGAGTTGTACACCAAAGCCTTCATTGCAGGAGAAGACCTGTAGTTCTTTAGCCGCTTTTTCTCTACTTTGGGTCACATTCCAGGCCCATGTTTGAACGAAGTGGGATTACGGGTTGAAGAGAAAAGTTCTTTGTGTTCGCGTATGAAATCATATTTGGATACCCATTTGAGAGTAGTACACCCCAGTCTTGATTGCGGATGAAGATGTGTTGTTATTGGGGCACTTTTTCTCAACTTCAGGTCATGTTCCAGGCCCAAGTTTGAACGAAGTGGGATTATGGGTTGAAGAGAAAATCTCTCTGTGTCCACGTATGAAATCATATTTGGATACCTAATTGAGAGTTGTACACCACAGTCTTGATTGCGGGAGAAGACCTGTAGTTCTTGGGCCACTTTTTCTGAACTTGGGCTCACGTTCCAGTTCCAAGTTTGAATGAAGTGGGATTACTGGTTGAAGAGAAAATCTCTCTTTGTCTGCGTACGAAATCATATTTGGATACCCATTTGAGAGTTGTACACCATAATCTTGATTGCGGGAGAAGACGTGTTGTTCTTGGGCCTCTTTTTCTCAACTTTGGGTCATGTTCCAGGCCCAAGTTTGAACGAAGTGGGAAGACGTGTAGTGCTATGGCCACTTTTTCTAAATTTTGAGTCACGTTCCAGGCCCAAGTTTGAACGAAGTGGTATTATGGGTTGAAGAGAAAAACTCTTTGTGTCCATGTACGAAATCATATTTGGATACCCATTTGAGAGTTGTACACCACAGTCTTGACTGCGGGCGAAGATGTGTAGTTCTTGGGCCGCTTGTTCTCAACTTCGAGTCATGTTCCAGGCCCAAGTTTGAACGGAGTGGGATTACGGGTTGAAGAGAAAATCTCTCCATGCTGCATACGAAATCATATTTGGATACGCATTTGAGAGTTGTACACCATAGTCTTTATTGCAGGCAAAGACGTGTAGTTCTTGGGCCTCTTTTTCTCAACTTTGAGTCATGTTCCAGGCCCAAGTTTTAACGAAGTGGGATTACGGGTTGAAGAGAAAAGCTCTATGTGTCCAAGTACTAAATCTTAATTGGATACCCATTTGAGAGTTGTACACCATTGTCTTGATTGCAGGCAAAGACGTGTAGTTCTCCTGCCACGTTTTCTCAACTTTCGGTCAAGTTCGAGGCACAAGTTGGAACGAAGTGGGATTACGTGTTGAAAAGAAAAACCCAATGTTTCCGCATATGAAATCGTATTTGGATACCCATTTGAGAGTTGTACACCATAGTCTTGATTATGGGCTAAGAAATGTAGTTCTTGGGCCGCTCTTTCTCAACTTTGTGTCATGTTCTAGGCCCAAGTTTGACCAAAGTGGGATTACGGGTTGAAGAGAAAATCTCTTCGTGTCCACGTATGAAATCATATTTGGATACCCATTTGAGATTTGTACACCACAATCCTAATTGTGGGCGAAGACGTGTAGTTCTTCGGCCACTCTTTCTCAACTTTGGGTCACTTTCCAGGCCCATGTTTGAAAGAAGTGAGATTACAGGTTGAAGAGAAAAGCTCTATGTGTCTGCGTACAAAATCATATTTGGATACCCATTTGAGATTTGTACACCAGAGTCTTGATTGCAGGCGAAGACGAGTAGTTCTTGGGCCGCTTTTTCTCAACTTCATGTCACGTTCCAGACCAAAATTTGAATGAAGTGTGATTAATGGTTGAAGAGAAAATCTCTCGGTGTCCTCATACAAAATCATATTTGGATACCCATTGGAGAGTTTCACACCACAGTCTTGATTGCGGGCGACGACATGTAGTTCTTGGGCCTGTTTTTCTCAACTTCAAGTCACGTTCCAGGCCCAAGTTTTATCGAACTGGGATTATGGGTTGAAGAGAAAATCTCTTCGTCTCCACGTACGAAATCATATTTGGATACCCATTTGAGATTTGTACATCACAATCTTGATTGCGGATGAAGAGGTGTAGTTCTTGGGCTATTTTTTCTCAACTTCAAGTGACGTTCTAGGCCCAAGTTTGAACGAAGTGGGATTACGGGTTCAAAATCAAAGCTCTTCGTGTCCGTGTTAGAAATCATATTTGGATTCCCATTTGAGATTTGTACACCACAGTCTTGATTGCGAGCGAAGACGTGTAGTTCTTGGGTAATTGTTTCTCAACTTCGGGTCACATTCTAGGCCCAATTTTGAACGAAGTGGGATTATGGGTTGAAGAGAAAAGCTCCCTGTGTTCGCATACGAAATCATATTTGGATACCCATTTGAGAGTTGTACACCATAGTCTGTATTATGGGCGAAGACGTGTAGTTCTTGGGTCGCTTTTTCTCAACTTCGGGCCACGTTCCAGGCCCAAGTTTGATCAAAGTGGGATTATGGGTTGAATATCAAAGCTCTCTATGTCTGCGTACGAAATCATATTTGGATACCCATTTGAGAGTTGTACAAGAAAGTTTTGATTGTGAGAGAAGACGTGTAGTTCTTGGGCCTCTTTTTCTCAACTTTGGTTCACGTTCTGAGGCCAAGTTTGAACGAAGTCGGATTACGGGTTGAAGAGAAAATCTCTCTGTGTTTGCGTACGAAATCATATTTGGATACCCATTTGAGATTTGTACAACACAGTCTTGATTGCGGGAGAAGACCTGTAGTTCTTGGGTCGCTTTTTCTGAACTTGGACTCACGTTCCTGTTGCAAGTTTGAATGAAGTGGGATTACTGGTTGAAGAGAAAATCTCTCCCTGTCCGCATATGAAATCATATTTGGATACCCATTTGAGAGTTGTACACCACAGTCTTAATTGCGGGCGAAGAAGTTTTGTTCTTGGGTCGCTTTTCTCAACTTCAGGTCACGTTCTAGGCCCAATTTTGAAAAAAATCAAATTATGGGTTGAAGAGAAAAGCTCGCTATGTCTGTGTACGAAATCATATTTGGATACCCATTTGAGATTTGTACACCATAGTGTTGATTGCGGGTGAAGACATGTAGTTCTCTTACCTCTTTTTCTCATCTCCAGTTCATGTTCCAAGCCCAAGTTTGAACGAAGTGGGATTACGAGTTGAAAAGAAAAGCTCTCTGTGTCCGCGTATGAAATCATATTTGGATATCCATTTGAGAGTTGTACACCACAGTCTTGATTGCAGGCGAAGACGTGTAGTTATTGGCCACTTTTTCTCAACTTCGGGTCATGTTCCAGTCTCAAGTTTGAACGAAGTGGGATTACGAGTTGAATAAAAATCTTTACGTGTCCACGTACGAAATCATATTTGGATACCCATTTGAGATTTGTACACCATAGTCTTGATTGCAGGCGAAGACGTGTAGTTCTTGGGCCTCTTTTTCTCAACTTCAGGTCACATTCCAGGCCCAAGTTTGAACGAAGTGGGATTAAGGGTTGAAAATCAAAGTTCCTCATTTCCACGTATGAAATCATATGTGCATACCCATTTGAGAGTTGTACACCACAGTCTTGATTTTGGGCAAAGACGTCTAGTTCTTGGCCCTCTTTTTCTCAACTTCGGGTCACGTTCCTGGCCCAAGTTTGAACGAAGTGGGATTACGGGTTGAAAAGGAAAGATCCACATTTCCATGTACGAAATAATATTTGGATACCCATTTCGGAGTTGTACACTACAGTCTTGATTGCGGGTGAGGACGTGTAGTTCTTGGGCCAGTTTTTCTCAACTTTGGGTCACATTCTAGGCCCAAGTTTGAATGAAGTGGGATTATGGTTTGAAAAGAAAAGTTCCTCATTTCCATGTATGAAATCATATTTGGATATCCATTTGAGAGTTGTACACCACAGTCTTGATTGCGGGCTAAGACGTGTAGTTCTTGGGCCGCTTTTTATCAACTTCGGGTCACATTCTAGGCCCAAGTTTGAACAAAGTGGGATTATGGGTTGAAAAGAAAAGTTCCCCATTTCCACGTATGAAATCATATTTGGATACCCATTTGAGAGTTGTACACCACAATCTTAATTGCGGGCGAAGACGTGTAGTTCTTGGGCTGCTTTTTCTCAACTTCGGGTCACGTTCCAGGCCTAGGTTTGAACGAAGTGGGATTATGGGTTGAAAAGAAAATTTTGTCGTTTCCATGTACGAATTCATATTTGGATACCCATTTGATAGTTGTACACCAAAATCTTGATTTTGGGTGAAGACATGTAGTTGTTGGGCTGCTTTTTCTCAACTTCGGGTCATGTTCTAGGCCCGAGTTTAAATGAAGTGGGATTATGGGTTGAAAAGAAAATTTCCTCGTTCCCACATACAAAAACATATTTGCATACCCATTTGAGAGTTGTACACCATAGTCTTGATTGTGGGCGAAGACGTGTAGTTCTCGGGCCATTTTTTCTCAACTTCAGGTCACATTCCAGACCCAAGTTTGAATGAAGTGTGATTATGGGTTGAAAAGAAAAGTTCCATGTTTCCATGTACGAAATCATTTTTGGATACCCATTTGAGAGTTGTAAACCACAGTCTTAATTCCAGGCGAAGAGGTGTAGTTCTTGCGCTGCTTTTTCTCAACATCGTGTCACGTTCCAAGCCCAAGTTTTAACGAAGTGGGATTATGGGTTGAAAAGAAAATTTCCCTGTTACCATGTACGAAATCATATTTGGATACCCATTCGAGAGTTGTACACCATAGTCTTGATTGCGAGCGAAGAATTGTAGTTCTTGGGCCACTTTTTCTCAACATCGGGTCACGTTCCTGGCCCAAGTTTGAACAAAGTGGGATTACGAGTTGAAGAGAAAATATCTCGGTGTCCGCGTATGAAATCATATTTGGATACCCATTTGAGAGTTGTACAACACGGTCTTGATTGCAGGCGAAGACGTGTAGTTCTTGGGTGGCTTTTTCTCAACTTCGGGTCACGTTCTAGGCCCAAGTTTGAACAAAGTGGGATTATGGGTTGAAAAGAAAAGTTCCCTGTTTCCACGTACGAAATCATATTTGGATACCAATTTGAGAGTTGTACACCACAATCTTAATTGCGGGCGAAGACGTGTAGTTCTTGGGCTGCTTTTTCTCAACTTTGGTTCACATTCCAGGCCCGAGTTTAAATGAAGTGGGATTATGGGTTGAAAAGTAAATTTCCTCGTTTCCACGTATGAAAACATATTTGCATACCCATTTGAGAGTTGTACACCACCGTCTTGATTGCAGGCGAGGACGTGTAGTTCTTGGGTCGTTTTTTCTCAACTTTAGGTCACGTTCCAGACCCAAGTTTGAAGGAAGTGTGATTATGGGTTGAAAAGCAAAGTTCCATGTTTCCACGTACGAAATCTTTTTTGGATACCCATTTGAGAGTTGTAAACCACAGTCTTAATTCCAGGCGAAGACGTGTAGTTCTTGGGCCTCTTTTTCTCAACTTCATGTCACCTTCCAGGCCCAAGTTTTAACGAAGTGGGATTATGGGTTGACAAGAAAAGTTCCATATTACCACGTACGAAATCATATTTGGATACACATTCAAGAGTTGTACACCACAGTCTTGATTGCGGGTGAAGAATTGTAGTTCTTGGGCCACTTTTTCTCAACTTTGGGTCACGTTCCATGCCCAAGTTTGAACGAAGTGGGATTACGGATTGAAGAGAAAAGCTCTTGGTGTCCACGTACGAAACCACATTTGGATACCCATTTGAGAGTTGTACACCACAGTCTTGATTGCGGGTGAAGACGTGTAGTTATTGGGCCATGTTTTCTCAACTTCGGGTCACGTTCCAAGCCCAAGTTTTAACGAAGTGGGATTACTAGTTGAATAGAAAATCTCTCAGTGTCCACGTAAAAAATCATATTTGGATACCTATTTGAGAGTTTTACACCACAGTCTTGATTGCGGGCGAAGACGTGTATTTCTTGGGCTTCCTTTCCTCAACTTCGGGTCATGTTCTAGGCCCAAGTTTGAACGAAGTGGGATTACGACTTGAAGATAAAACCTCTCTGTGTCTGCGTACGAAATCATATTTGGATACCCATGTGAGAGTTGTATTCCACAATCTTGACTGCGGGCGAAGACGTGTAGTTCTTGGGCCGTGTTTTCTCAACTTCGGGTCACGTGTCCACATAAAAAACCATATTTGGATACCTATTTGAGAGTTCTACACCATAGTCTTGATTGCGGGTGAAGACGTGTATTTCTCGGGCCTCCTTTCCTCAACTTTGGGCCATGCTCCAAGCCCACGTTTGAATGAAGTGGGATTATGGCATGAAGAGAAAACCTCTCTGTGTCCTCGTATGAAATCATATTTGGATACCCATGTGAGAGTTGTATACCACAGTCTTGAATGTGGGCAAAGACGTGTAGTTCTTGGGCCGCTTTTGCTCAACTTTGGGTTACATTCCAGGCCCAATTTTGAACGAAGTGGGATTATGGGTTGAAGAGAAAAGCTCTCTGTGTCCGTGTACAAAATCATATTTGGATACCCATTTGAGATTTGTACACCATAGTCTTGATTGCAGGTGAAGACGTGTAGTTCTTTGGCCACTTTTTCTCAACTTCATGTCATGTTCCAGGCCCAAGTTTGAACGAAGTGGTATTACAGGTTGAAGAGAAAAGATCTTTGTGTCCATGTATGAAATCATATTTGGATACCCATCTGAGAGTTGTACACCATAGTCTTGTTTGTCGATGAAGACGTGTAGTTCTTGGGCCGCTTTTTCCCAACTTCAGGTCATGTTCTAGGCCCAAGTTTGAACGAAGTGGCATTACGAGTTGAAGAGAAAATCTCTTTGTGTCTATGTATGAAATCATATTTGGATACCCATTTGAGATTTGTACACCACAGTCTTGATTGCAGGCGAAGATGTGTAGTTCTTGGGATGCTTTTTCTCAGCTTCAGGTCATGTTCCAGTCCCAAGTTTAAACGAAGTGGGATTACGGGTTGAAGAGGAAAGATCTTTGTGTCCGTGTACAAAATCATATTTGGATACCCATTTGAGATTTGTACACCACAGTCTTGATTACAGGCAAAGACGTGTAGTTCTTGGGCCTGTTTTTTTCAACTTCGGGTCACATTCCAGGCCCAAGTTTGAACGAAGTGGGATTAAGGGTTGAAAATAAAATTTCCTCGTTTCCACGTACAAAATCATATTTGGATACCCATTTGAGAGTTGTACAGCACAATCTTCATTGCGGGCGAAGACGTGCAGGTTTTGGGCCGCTTTTTCTCAACCTTGGGTCATGTTCCAGGCCCATGTTTGAACGAAGTGGGATTTTAGGTTGAAGAGAAAAGATCTTCATGTTCCCTTATGAAATCATATATGGATACCCATTTGAGAGTTGTACACCACAGTCTTGATTCTGGGAAAATATGTGTAGTTCTTGGGCCGCTTGTACTCAACTTCAGGTCACGTTCCAAGCCCAAGTTTGAACAAAGTGGGATTACAGGTTGAAGACCAAGGCTCCCCATGTCTGTGTACAAAATCATATTTGGATACCCATTTGAGAGTTGTACATCACAGTCTTGATTGTGGGCGAAGAAGTGTAGTTCTTAGGCTTCTTTTTCTCAACTTCGAGTCATGTTCTATGCCCAAGTTTAAACGAAGTGGGATTATGGGTTGAAGAGAAAATCTCTCTGTGTCTGTGTTAGAAATCATATTTGGATACCCATTTGAGAGTTGTACACCACAGTCCTGATTGTGGGTGAAGACGTGAAGCTCTTGGGTCATTTTTTCTTAACTTCGGGTCACGTTCCAGGCCCAAGTTTGAACGAAGTGGGATTACGGGTTGAAGAGCAAATGTCTCTGTGTCCGCATACAAAATCATATTTGGATACCCATTTGAGAGTTGTACACCACAGTCTTGATTACGGGTGAAGACGTGTAGTTCATGGGCCGCTTTTTCTCAACTTCAGGTCATGTTCCAGGCCCAAGTTTGAACGAAGTGGGATTACGGGTTGAAGAGAAAATCTCTCTGTGTCCACATATGAAATCATATTTAGATACCCATTTGAGAGTTGTACACCACAATCTTGATTGCGGGCGAAGACGTGTAGTTCTTGGGCCATTTTTCCTCAAATTCGGTTCACATTCTAGGGCCAAGATTGAACAAAGTCGGATTACGGGTTGTAGAGAAAAGCTTTCCATGTTCGCATGAAAAATCATATTTGAATACCCATTTGAGAGTTGTACACCATTGTCTTGATTGTGGGCGAAGACATGTAGTTCTTGGGCCTATTTTTCTCAACATCGGGTCACGTTCCAGTACTAAGTTTGAACGAAGTGGGATTACTTGTTGAAAAGAAAAGCTCTCTCTATCTGCATACGAAATCATATTTGGATACCCATTTGAGAGTTTTACACAACCATCTTGATTGCGGGCGAAGACGTGTTGTTCTTGGGCCACTTTTTCTCAACTTCGGGTCACGTTCTAGACACAGGTTTGAACAAAGTGGGATTACGGGTTCAAGAGAAAAGCTCTCTATGTCTACGTACGAAATCATATTTGGATACCCATTTGAGATTTGTACACCATAGTCTTGATTGCGGGTGAAGACGTGTAGTGCTCTAGCTGCTTTTTCTCAACTTCGGTCCACGTTCTAGGCCAAAGTTTCAACGAAGTGGGATTACGGGTTGAAGAGAAAAGCTTCGTGTCTGTGTACAAAATCATATTTGGATATCCATTTGAGATTTGTACACCACAGTCTTGATTGCGGGCGAAGAAATGTAGTTCTTGGGATGCTTTTTCTCAACTTCGTTTCATGTTCCAGTCCCAACTTTGAACGAAGTGGGATTATGAGTTGAAGAGAAAAGATCTTTGTGTCCATGTACAAAATCATATTTGGATACCCATTTGAGATTTGTACACCACAATCTTGATTGCAGCCGAAGACGTGTAGTTCTTGGGCCTCTTTTTCTCAACTTCGGGTCACGTTCCAGGCCCAAGTTTGAACGAAGTGGGATTAAGGGTTGAAAAGAAAAGTTCCTCGTTTCCACATACAAAATCATATTTGGATACCCATTGGAGAGTTGTACACCACAGTCTTGATTGCAGGTGAAGAAGTGTAGTTCTTGGGCTGCTTTTTCTCAACTACGGGTCACGTTCCAAGCCCAAGTTTGAACGAAGTGGGATTATGGGTTTAAGAGAAAATCTCTTCGTGTCTGCATAGGAAATCATATTTGGATACCCATTTGAGAGTTGTACACCACAGTATTGATTGAGGGTGAAGACGTGTAGTTCTTGGGCCGCTTTTTCTCAACTTCGGGTCACGGTCCAGGCCCAAGTTTGAACAAAGTGGGATTATGGGCTCAAGAAAATATCTCTCTGTGTCCGCGTAATAAATCATATTTGGATACCCATTTGAGAGTTGTACACCACAGTCTTGATTGCGGGTGAAGACATGTAGTTCTTGGCCCATGTTTTCTCAACTTCGGGTCACGTTCCAAGCCCAAGTTTGAACAAAGTGGGATTACAGGTTGAAGAGAAAAGTTGTCTGTGTCTGTGTAAGAAATCATATTTGGATACCCATTTGAGTGTTGTACACCACAATCTTGATTACAGGCGAAGATGTGTAGTTCGTGGGCCATTTTTTCTCAACTTCGGGTCATGTTCCAGGCCCAAGTTTGAATGAAGTGGGATTATAGGTTGAAGAGAAAATCTCTGTGTGTTCGCCTACGAAATCATATTTGGATACCCGTTTAAGAGTTGTACACCACAGTCTTGATTGCGGGTGAAGACGTGGTGTTCTTGGGATGCTTTTTCTTATCTTCGGGTCACGTTCCAAGCCCAAGTTTGGACGAAGTGGAATTATGAGTTGAAGAGAAAATCTCTCCATGTCCATGTACGAAATCATATTTGGATAGCCATTCGAGAGTTGTACACCACAGTCTTGCTTGCGGGTGAAGACATGTAGTTCTTGGGCCACGTTTTCTCAACTTCGAGTCATGCTCCAGCTGCAAGTTTGAACCAAGTGGGATTATGGGTTGAAGAGAAAAGCTTTCCATGTCCACGTACGAAATCATATTTGAATACCCATTTGACAGTTGTACACCACAGTCTTGATTGTGGGTGAAGACGTGTAGTTCTTGGGCCGTTTTTTCTCAACTTTGGTTCACGTTCCAGGCCCAAGTTTGAATGAAGTGGGATTATGGGTTGAAGAGAAAATATCTCTGTGTCCACGTATGAAATCATATTTGGAAACCCATTTGAGAGTTGTACACCACATGCTTGATTACTAGCGAACACGTGTAGTTCTTGGGCCACTTCATCTCAAATTTGAGTCACTTTCCAGGCCCAAGTTTGAAGGAAGTGGGATTACGCATTGAAGGTAAAATCTCTTTATGTCCACATATGAAATCATATTTGGATACCAATTTGAGAGTTGTACACCATAGTCTTGATTGCGGGCGAAGAGGTTTAGTTCTTGGGCCGCTTTTTCTCAACTTCGAGTCACGCTCCGGGCCCAAGTTTGAATGAAGTGGGATTACGGGTTGAAGAGAAAATCTCACCGTGTCCACGTATGAAATCATATTTTCATACCCATTTGAGGGTTGTACACCACAGTCTTGATTGTGGGCGAAGACATGTAGTTCTTGGGCCACTTTTTCTCAACTTCAGGTCACGTTCCAGGCCCAAGTTGGAACAAAGTGGGATTACGGGTTGAAGATAAAATCTCTCCATGTCCGTGTATGAAATCATATTTGGATACCCATTTGAGAGTTATACACCACAGTCTTGATTGCGGGCGAAGACATGTAGTTCCTGGGCCACTTTTTCTCAACTTCGGGTCATGTTCTAGGCCCAAGTTTGAACAAAGTGGTATTATGGGTTTCAGACAAGAGGTCTTTGTGTGAGCGTACGAAATCATATTTGGATACCCATTTGAGAGTTGTACACCACAGTCTTGATTGAGGGCGAAGACGTCTAGTTATTGAGCCGCTTTTTCTCATCTGTGGGTCACGTTCCAGGCCCAAGTTTGAACGAAGTGGGATTATGGGTTGAAGATAAAAGCTCTCTGTGTCTGCGTACGAAGTCATATTTGGATACCCATTTTAGAGTTGTACACCACAACCTTCACTACAGGAGAAGACCCGTAGTTCTTTGGCCACTTTTTCTCAACTTTTAGTCACTTTCCAGGCCCATGTTTGAACGAAGTGGGATTACGGGTTGAAGAGGAAAGTTCTCTGTGTCCACGTATGAAATCATATTTGGATACCCATTTGAGATTTTTACACCTCAGCCTTGATTGCGGGCGAAGACATGTTGTTCTTGGGCTGCTTTTTCTCAACTTTGGGTCATGTTCTAGGCCCAAGCTTGACGAAGTGGGATTACGGGTTGAAGAGAAAATCTCTCTGTGTCCACCTACAAAATCATATTTGGATACCCAATTGAGATTTGTACACTAGAGTCTTGATTGTGGACAAAGACATGTAGTTCTTGGGCTGCTTTTTCTCAACTTTGGGTCACGTTCTAGGCCTAATTTTGAACGACGTGGGATTACGAGTTGAAGAGAAAATCTCTTTGTGTTCGGATACGAAGTCATATTTTGATAGCCATTTGAGAGTTGTACACCACAGTCTTGATTGCATTCAAGACGTGTAGTGCTATGACCTCTTTTTCTCAATTTCGAGTCATGTTCAAGGCCCAAGTTTGAACGAAGTGGTATTATGGGTTGAAGAGAAAATCTCTTTGTCTCCACGTACGAAATCATATTTGGATACCCATTTGAGAGTTGTACACCACAGTCTTGATTGCAGGCGAAGATGTGTAGTTATTGGGCCGCTTTTTCTCAACTTCGGGTCATGTTCCAGGCCCAAGTTTGAACGAAGTGGGATTACAGGTTGAAGAGAAAATCTCCCCATCCTACGTATGAAATCATATTTGGATACGCATTTGAGAGTTGTACACCACAGTCTTGATTGCGGGCAAAGACGTGTAGTTCTTGGGCCTCTTTTTCTCAACTTTGAGTCACCTTCCCGTCCCAATTTTGAACGAAGTGGGATTACAGGTTGAAGAGAAAAGATCTCCATGTACGCGTACAAAATCATATTTGGATATCCATTTGAGAGTTGTACACCACAGTCTTGATTGCAGAAAAAGAAGTGTAGTTCTTGGGCCGTTTTTTCTCAATTTCAGGTCACGTTCCAGCCACAAGTTCGAGTGAAGTGGGATTATGTATTGAAAAACAAAACCCTATGTTTCCACGTATGAAATCATATTTGGATACCCATTTGAGAGTTGTACACCACAGTCTTGATTACGGGCTAAGAACTATAGTTCTTGGGCTGCTTTTTCTCAACTTCGAGTCGTGTTCCAGGCCCAAGTTTGAACGAAGTGGGATTACGGGTTGAAGAGAAAAGCTTTCTATGTCCACGTACGAAATCATATTTGGATACCTATTTGAGAGTTGTACACCACAATATTTTTTGCGAGCGAAGATGTGTAGTTCTTGGGCCAATTTTTCTCAACCTCGGGTCACATTCCAGGCCCAAGTTTGATCGAAGTGGGATTACGGGTTGAAGAGAAAATATATCTATCTCCACGTAGGAAATCATGTTTGGATACCCATTTGAGATTTGAACACCACAGTCTTGATTGTGGGCGAAGAAGTGTAGTTCTTGGGCCACTTTTTCTCAACTTTGGGTCACATTCCAGGCCCAAGTTTGAATGAAGTGGGATTATAGGTTGAAGAGCATATCTCTCTGTGTCTGCGTATGAAATCATATTTGGATACCCATTTGAGAGTTGTACACCACAGTCTTGATTGCGGGTGAATACGACTGGTTCTTGGGCCTCTTTTTCTCAACTTTGGGTTATGTACCAGACCCAAGTTTGAACTAAGTGGGATTATGGGTTGAAGAGAAAATCTCTCTGTGTCCGCATACAAAATCATATTTGGAAACCCATTTGAGAGTTTTACACCATAGGCTTGATTACTAGCGAATACGTGTAGTTCTTGGGCCACTTTTTCTCAACTTCGGGTCACATTCCAGGCCCAAGTTTGAAGGAAGTCGTATTACAGGTTGAAGACAAAACCTCTCCGTGTCTGCATATGAAATCATATTTGGATACCCATTTGAGAGTTGTACGCCACAGTCTTGATTTCGGGCGAAGATGTGTAGTTCTTGGGCCGCTTTTTCTCAACTTCGGGTCATGTTCCAGGCCCAAGTTTGAACGAAGTGGGATTACAGGTTGAAGAGAAAATATTTGCATCCTACGTATGAAATCATATTTGGATACGTATTTGAGAGTTGTACACCAGAGTCTTGATTGCGGACAAAGACGTGTAGTTCTTGGGCATCTTTTTCTCAACTTTGAGTCACGTTCCTGGCCCAATTTTGAACGAAGTGGGATTACAGGTTGAAGAGCAAAGATCTCTATGTCCGCGTACGAAATCATGATTGGATATCCATTTGAGAGTTGTACACCACAGTCTTGATTGCAGACAAAGAAGTGTAGTTCTTGGGCCACTTTTTCTCAATTTCAAGTCACGTTCCAGCCAGAAGTTCGAGCGAAGTGGGATTACATATTGAAAAACAAAACCCTATGTTTCCATGTATGAAATCATATTTGGATACCCATTTGAGAGTTGTACACCACAGTCTTGATTACGGGCTAAGAACTATAGTTCTTGGGCCGCTTTTTCTCAACTTCGGGTCGTGTTCCAGGCCCAAGTTTGAACGAAGTGGGATTACGGGTTGAAGAGAAAAGATTTTTGTGTCCACGTACGGAATCATATTTGGATACCTATTTGAGAGTTGTACACCACAATATTTTTTGCGAGCGAAGATGTGTAGTTCTTGGGCCAATTTTTCTCAACCTCAGGTTACATTCAGGGCCCAAGTTTGACCGAAGTGGGATTACGGGTTGAAGAGAAAATATATCTCCACGTACGAAATCATATTTGGATACCCATTTGAGATTTGAACACCACAGTCTTGATTGTGGGCGAAGACGTGTAGTTCTTGGGCCACCTTTTCTCAACTTTGGGTCACATTCCAAGCCCAAGTTTGAATGAAGTGGGATTATAGGTTGAAGAGTATAGATCTCAGTGTCTGCGTATGAAATCATATTTGGATACCCATTTGAGAGTTGTACACCACAGTCTTGATTGCGAGCGAAGACGACTAGTTCTTGGGCCGCTTTTTCTCAACTTTGGGTTACGTTCCAGGCCCAATTTTGAACTAAGTGGGATTATGGGTTGAAGAGAAAATCTCTCTGTGTCCGCGTACAAAATCATATTTGGAAACCCATTTGAGAGTTTTACACCATAGGCTTGATTACTAGTGAACACGTGTAGTTCTTGGGCCACTTTTTCTCAACTTCGAGTCACGTTCCAGGCCCAAGTTTGAACGAAGTGGGATTACGGGTTGAAGAGAAAAGCTCTTTGTGTCCATGTACGAAATCATATTTTTATACCCATTTGAGATTTGTACACCACAGTCTTGATTGTGGGTGAAGACCTGTAGTTCTTGGGCCACTTTTTCTCAACTTCGGTTCACGTTCCAGGCCCAAGTTTGAATGAAGTGGGATTACGAGTTGAAGAGAAAATTTCTCTGTGTCCATGTACGAATTCATATTTGGATACCCATTTGAGAGTTTTACACCATAGTCTTGATTGCGGGCGAAGACGTGTAGTTCTTGGGCCGCTTTTTCTCAACTTTGGGTCACGTTCCAGGCCCAAGTTTGAACGAAGTGGTATTACGGGTTGAAGAGAAAAGCTCTCTGTGTCCGCGAACGAAATCATATTTGGATACCCATTTGTGAGTTGTACACCACGGTCTTGATTGAGGGTGAAGACGTCTAGTTCTTGAGTCACTTTTTCTCATCCGTGGGTCACGTTCCAGGCCCAAGCTTGAACGAAGTGGGATTACGGGTTGAAGAGAAAATCTCTCTGTGTCCACATATGAAATCATATTTGGATACCCATTTGAGAGTTGTACACCACAAGCTTCATTGCAGGAGAAGACCTGTAGTTCTTTAGTCGCTTTTTCTCTACTTTGGGTCATGTTCCAGGCCCATGTTTGAACGAAGTGGGATTACGGGTTGAAGAGAAAAGTTCTATGTGTCCGCATATGAAATCATATTTGGATACCCATTTGAGAATTGTACACCCCAGCCTTGATTGCGGGCGAAGACATGTTGTTCTTGGGCCTCTTTTTCTCAACTTCGGGTCATGTTCCAGGCCCAAGTTTGAATGAAGTGGGATTATGGTTTGAAGAGAAAATCTCTCTATGTCCACGTACGAAATCATATTTGGATACCCAATTGAGAGTTGTAGACCATAGTCTTGATTGTGGGCGAAGAAGTGTAGTTCTTGGGCCGGTTTTTCTCAACTTTGGGTCACGTTCCGGGCCCAATTTTGAATGAAGTGGGATTATGGGTTGAAGAGAAAATCTCTCTGTGTCCATGTACGAAATCATATTTGGATACACATTTGAGAGTTGTACACCACAGTCTTGATTGCGGAAGAAGAAGTGTAGTGCTATGGCCGCTTTTTCTCAATTTCGAGTCACGTTCCAGGCCCAAGTTTGAATGAAGTGGTATTATGGGTTGAAGAGAAAAGCTCTTTGTGTCCACGTACGAAATCATATTTGGATACCCATTTGAGATTTTTAAACCACAGTCTTGATTGTGGGCGAAGATGTGTAGTTCTTGGGCCGCTTGTTCTCAACTTCGGGTCATGTTCCAGGCCCAAGTTTGAACGAAGTGGGATTACGGGTTGAAGAGAAAATCTCTCCATGCTGCATACGAAATCATATTTGGATATGCATTTGAGAGTTGTACACCACAGTCTTTATTGTAGGCAAAGATGTGTAGTTCTTGGGCCTCTTTTTCTCAACTTCGAGTCATGTTGCAGGCCCAAGTTTGAACGAAGTGGGATTATGGGTTGAAGAGCAAAGCTCTACGTGTCCAAGTATGAAATCTTATTTGGATACCCATTTGAGAGTTGTACACCACAGTCTTGATTACAGGCAAAGATGTGTAGTTCTCGTGCCACGTTTTCTCAACTTTGGGTCAAGTTCGAGGCACAAGTTGGAACGAAGTGGGATTACGTGTTGAAAATCAAAACCCGATGTTTCCGCGTATGAAATTGTATTTGGATACCCATTTGAGAGTTGTACACCATAATCTTGATTACTGGCTAAGACATTTAGTTCTTGGGCCTCTTTTTCTCAACTTCGGGTCGTGTTCCAGGCCTAAGTTTGACCGAAGTGGGATTACGGGTTGAAGAGAAAAGCTCTTCGTGTCCACGTATGAAATCATATTTGGATACCCATTTGAGAGTTGTACACCACAATCTTGATTGTGGGCGAAGACGTGTAGTTCTTGGGACACTTTTTCTAAACTTCGGGTCACTTTCCAGGCCCATGTTTGAAAGAAGCGAGATTACGGGTTGAAGAAAAAAGCTCTCTCTGCCCACGTACAAAATCATATTTGGATACCCATTTGAGAGTTGTACACCAGAGTCTTGATTGCAGGCGAAGACATGTAGTTCTTGGTCCGTTTTTTCTCAACTTCGTGTCACGTTCCAGACCAAAGTTTGAACGAAGTGGGATTACGGGTTGAAGAGAAAAGATCTCGATGTCCGCATACAAAATCATATTTGGATACCCATTTGAGAGTTGCACACCACAATCTTGATTGCGGGCGATGACGTGTAGTTCTTGGGCTTGTTTTTCTCAACTTCGGGTCACGTTCCAGGGCCAAGTTTTAATGAAGTGGGATTATGTGTTGAAGAGAAAAGATCTTCGTCTCCACATACGAAATCATATTTGGATACTCATTTGAGAGTTGTACATCACAGTCTTGATTGTGGGCGAAGAGGTGTAGTTCTTGGGCCGCTTTTTCTCAACTTCAAGTCACATTCTAGGCCCAAGTTTGAACGAAGTGGGATTATGGGTTCAAAAGAAAAGCTCTGCGTGTCCGTGTTAGAAATCATATTTGGATTCCCATTTGAGAGTTGTACACCATAGTCTTGATTGCGGGCGAAGACGTGTAGTTCTTGGGTAACTTTTTCTCAACTTCGGGTCACATTCCAAGCCCAAGTTTGAATGAAGTGGGATTATGGGTTGAAGAGAAAATCTCTCTGTGTCTGCATACGAAATCATATTTGGATACCCATTTGAGAGTTGTACACCACAGTCTTGATTACGGGTGAAGACGTGTAGTTCTTGGGCCGCTTTTTCTCAACTTCGGGCCACGTTCCAGGCCCAAGTTTGATTGAAGTGGGATTACGGGTTGAAGATCAAAGCTCTCTGTGTCCGTGTACGAAATTATATTTGGATACCCATTTGAGAGTTGTACAAGAAAGTCTTGATTGCGGGCGAAGATGTGTAGTTCTTGGGCCACTTTTTCTCAACTTCGCGTCATGTTCTGGGGCCAAGTTTGAACGAATTCGGATTATGAGTTGAAGAGAAAAGCTCTATGTGTTCGTGTACGAAATCATATTTGGATACGCATTTGAGATTTGTACACCACAGTCTTGATTGCGGGAGAAGACCTGTAGTTCTTGGGCCGCTTTTTCTGAACTTGGGCTCACGTTCCAGTTCTAAGTTTGAATGAAGTGGGATTACTGGTTGAAGAGCAAATATCTCCTTGTCTGCGTATGAAATCATATTTGGTTACCCATTTGAGATTTGTACACCAGAGCATTGATTGCGGGGGAAATCGTGTTGTTCTTGGGTCATTTTTTCTCAACTTCAGGTCACGTTCCATGCCCAAGTTTGAAAAAAGTCGGATTACGGGTTGAAGAGAAAATCTCTCCGTGTCTGTGTACAAAATAATATTTGGATACCCATTTGAGATTTGTACACCATAGTCTTGATTGCGAGTGAAGACATGTAGTTCTCTTACCACTTTTCTCAACTTCGATTCATGTTCCAGGCCCAATTTTGAACGAAATGGGATTATGGGTTGAAGAGAAAAACTCTTTGTGTCCGCGTATGAAATCATCTTTGGATATCCATTTGAGATTTGTACACCACAGTCTTGATTGCAGGCGAAGACGTGTAGTTCTTGGGCCTCTTTTTCTCAACTTCGAGTCATGTTTCAGTCTCAAGTTTGAACGAAGTGGGATTACGAGTTGAAGAGAAAAGATCTGCGTGTCCGCGTACGAAATCATATTTGGATACCCATTTGAGATTTGTACACCACAGTCTTGATTGCAAGCAAAGACCTGTACTTCTTGGGCCTCTTTTTCTAAACTTCGGGTTACATTCCAGGCCCAAGTTTGAACGAAGTAGGATTAAGGGTTGAAAAGCAAAGTTCCTCATTTCCACGTATGAAATCATATTTGGATACCCATTTGAGAGTTGTACACCACAGTCTTGATTTAGGGCGAAGACGTCTAGTTCTTGGCCTGCTTTTTCTGAACTTTGGGTAACGTTCCTAGCCCAAGTTTGAACAAAGTGGGATTACGGGTTGAAAAGGAAAGATCCCCATTTCCACGTACGAAATAATATTTGGATACCCATTTGAGAGTTGTACACCACAGTCTTGATTGTGGGCGAGGACGTGTAGTTCTTGGGCCAGTTTTTCTCAACTTTGTGTCACGTTCCAGGCCCAAGTTTGAATGAAGTGGGATTATGGTTTGAAAAGAAAAGTTCCTCTTTTCCATGTACGAAATCATATTTGGATATCCATTTGAGAGTTTTACACCACAGTCTTGATTGCAGGCGAAGACGTGTAGTTCTTGGGCCGCTTTTTATCAACTTCATGTCATGTTCCAGGCCCAAGTTTGAACAAAGTGGGATTATGGGTTGAAAAGAAAAGTTCCCCATTTCCACATACGAAATCATATTTGGATACCCATTTGAGGTTGTACACCACAGTCTTAATTGCGGGTGAAGACGTTTAGTTCTTGGGCTGCTTTTTCTAAACTTCGGGTCACGTTCCAGGCCCAAGTTTGAACGAAGTGGGATTATGGGTTGAAAAGAAAATTTCCCCGTTTCCATGTATGAAATCATATTTGGATACCCATTTGAGAGTTATACATGTGGTCTTGATTGCGAGCGAAGACGTGTAATTGTTGGGCCATTTTTTCTCAACTTCGAGTCATATTCTAGGCCCAAGTTTGGAACGAAGTGGATTTATGGTTCAAAAAGAAAAAATATTCATTTTTGAATCTGAAATCATATTTGGATACCCATTTGAGAGTTGTATGCATGGTCTTGATTGCGAGTGAAGACATGTAGTTGTTGTGCTGCTTTTTCTCAACTTCAGGTCATATTCTAGGCCCAAGTTTAGAACGATGTGGAATTATGGGTTGAAAAGAAATATTCTTCATTTGTGAATGTGTACTCATATTTGGATACCCATTTGAGAGTTGTACATGTGGTCTTAATTGCGAGTAAAGACGTGTAGTTCTTGGGCTGCTTTTTCTCAACTTCGGGTCATATTCTAGGCCCAAATTTTGAACGAAGTGGGATTCTGGGTTGAAAAGCAAAATTCTTCATTTCCGAATGTGTACTCATATTTGGATACCCATTTGAGAGTTGTACACGTGTTGTTGATTGCGAGCAAAGACATATAGTTCTTGGGTCACTTTTTCTCAACTTTGGGTCATACTCTAGGCCCAAGTTTGGAAAGATGTGGGATTATGGGTTGAAAAGAAAAATTCTTGATTTCCGAATGTGTACTCATATATGGATACGCATTTGAGATTTGTACATGTGGTCTTGATTGTGAGCGAGGACGTGTAGTTATTGGGCCTCTTTTTCTCAACTTCGGGTCATATTATAGGCCCAAGTTTGGAATGAAGTGGGATTATGGATTGAAAAGAAAAATTCTTCATTTCCGAATGTGTACTCATATTTGGATACACTATTGAGAGTTGTACATGTGGTCTTGATTGCGAGAGAAGATGTGTAGTTTTTGGGCTGCTTTTTCTCAACTTTGGGCCATATTCTAGGCCCAAGCTTGGAATGAAGTCGAATTAAAGGTTGCAAATAAAAATTCTTAATTTCTGAATATGAAATCATATTTGGATACCCATTTGAGAGTTGTATGTGTGGTCTTGATTGTGAGTGAAGACGTGTAGTTCTTGGGCCGATTTTTCTCAACTTCGGGTAATATTATAGGCCCAAGTTTGGAACGAAGTGGGATTATGGGTTGGAAAAAATTCTTCATTTTCGAATGTGTACTCATATTTGGATACCCATTTGAGATTTTTACACGTGGTCTTGATTGTGAGTGAAGACGTGTAGTTCTTGGGCCTTTTTTTCTCAACTTCGGGTCATATTCTAGGCCCAAGTTTGGAACGAAGTGGGATTATGAGTTGGAAATAAAAATTCTTCATTTATGAATGTGTACTCATATTTGGATACCCATTTGAGAGTTGTACATGTGGTCTTGATTGCGAGCGAAGTCATGTAGCTCTTAGGCCGCTTTTTATCAACTTCAGGTCATATTCTAGGCACAAGTTTGGAACGAAGTGGGATTATGGGTTGGAAAGGAAAATTCTTCACTTCCGAATGTGTACTCATATGTGGATACCCATTTTAGAGTTGTACATGTGGTCTTTATTGCGAGTGAATACATGTAGTTCTTGGGCCGCATTTTCGCAACTTCTGGTCATATTCTAGGCCCAAATTTGGAACAAAGTGGGATTATGGGTTGGAAAAAACAATTCTTCATTTCGAAATGTGTACTCATATTTGGATACCCATTTGAGAGTTGTACACATGGTATTGATGTTATAAAAACAAGAGCGTGGAGCAATAAAATAAAACAAATGAGGAAACAAAACACAGAAGATACATAATACAATAGAGACACAGATTTACGTGGTTCACCCAATGTGGACTACATCCACCAGAGAAATTGCCAGGTCCTTCCTTTATTATTATCCAACATATGAAGGGATACAACCTACAACAAACTCGTTGTAACTTCCTCTTCTTTCTCTCACAGTCTCCTATCTCATAATACAATATTCGCCATCAACCATAGCCACAATACATTTCCCTCATAAAATAGGGTTTCCTTCTAGGGAAAAAACCCTAGCACAATTTCTATCGTTAGATCTGCGAACTGATAATGAACAATCCATATTTACAATGAAATTACAATATACATTTACAAGGCAATTTTTGCTTCGAGGGCTTCGCCCCTGAACCCCAGATTGCCCCCAGATCCCCCGGACCCCGTAGAGGGGGTACCCCCTTCTACACTCCCCCACGTGGAAGAGTGTACATACTTCTCGGGTGTAAATACTTCATGGGGTATAAACATGGTTGAAAGTAAAAACGACCTATGAATCAGGAATATAATCAGGCTCCACAACCAACAATCTCCCACTTGGAAACTGATCTCAACAACTCCACCACTGTTGTATATGATGGACTTTGAACCTTATTGGACCTGGAAAATTTCTCATCTTCATCTTCATTCTTGAAGACCAACTGAAACTGAGCAGGAACTCAGTTTCTCCTTGGTTACTCCCTTTGTTAGCATGTCTGCAAGATTCTGGCTAGTGTGTATCTTTTCCAACTTCAAATGTCCATCTTCCAAGGTTGATCGTATGAAGTGGTACTTCAACTGTATATGCTTAGTCTTCGAATGGAAGGCCAAGTTATTTGCAAGATGAATGGCACTCTCACTGTCACAGTACAACCTGCTATTCTCTTGCTTCTTTCCCAATTCCCCCATAAACCTTTGTAACCAAATCAACTCTTTACTAGCCTCTGTAGCAGCAACATACTCTGCCTCTGTTGTTGAAAGTGCGACAACCTTTTGCAGTTTCGAAATCCAACTTACTGGTGTTCCACCTATAGTAAAAAAATACCCTGTGGTGCTCCTCCTGCTATCTTTATCACCTGCCATATTTGAATCAACATATCCCTGTAGAAAAGTGTGTGAACCTCCAAAACATAATGCATGAGTAGCAGTACCTCTCAAATACCTGAGAATCAACTTTACTGCCTCCCAATGTTCTTTACCTATATTGTTCATATACCTGCTCACAACTCCCACTGCATGTGCAATATCTGGTCTTGTGAAAACCATTGCATACATCAAGCTACCAATTGCTGATGAATAAGGGACCTTGGACATGAATTCTATCTCCTCTTGTGTCTTGGGACACATTTCCTTAGTTAATTTGAAATGGATGGCCAAAGGTGTACTAACTGG
>SNQJ01S0028571.1:8072-32925 GCA_010110895.2 Picea sitchensis | reverse complement strand
GCCGGGAGGATAGCCCCCCTGGACCCCACAGAGGGGGTACCCCCCTTTGCACTCCCCCGCTTGGAAGAGTGAACATACTTTTGGGTTGTAAATACTTCATGGGGTATAAACACGACTGAAAGTAAAAATACCTCTGAATCAGGAAGATAATCAGGCTCCACAACCAACAATTGATTGCGAGTGAAGACGTGTATTTCTTGGGCCGCTTTTTCTCAACTTCGAGTCATATTCTAGGCCCAAGTTTGGAACAAAGTATGATTATGGGTTGGAAGGCAAAATTCTTCATTTTCGAATGTGTACTCATATTTGGATACCCATTTCAGATTTGTACATGTGGTTTTGATTGCAAGCGAAGACGTGTAGTTCTTGGGCCGCTTTTTCTCAAATTTGAGTTATATTCTAGGCCCAAGTTTGGAACGAAGTGGGATTATGGGTTGGAAAGCAAAATTCTTCATTTCCGAATGTGAAATCATATTTGGATACCCATTTGAGAGTTGTATGCATGGTCTTGATTGCGAGCGAAGACGTGTAGTTGTTGGGTCGCTTTTTCACAACTTCGAGTCATATTCTAGGCCCAAGATTGGAACAAAGTGGAATTATGGGTTGGAAAGCAAAATTCTTCATCTCCGAATATGAAATCATATTTGGATACCCATTTGAGAGTTGTACATGGGGTCTTTATTGTGAGTGAAGACGTGTAGTTGTTGGGCCTCTTTTTCTCAACTTCGGGTCATATTCTAGGCCCAAATTTGGAATGAACTAGAATTGTGGGTTGGAAAGAAAAATTGTTCATTTCTAAATATGAAATCATATTTGGATACCCATTTGAGAGTTGTATGTGTGGTCTTGATTGAGAGAAAAGGTGTGTAGTTATTGGGCCACTTTTCTCAAGTTCGGGTCATATTATAGGCTCAAGTTTGGAATGAAGTGGAATTATGGGTTGGGAAGAAGAATTCTTCATTTCCGAATATGAAATCATATTTCGATACCCATTTGAGAGTTGTACGTACTATCTTGATTGCGAGCGAAGACGTGTAGATCTTGGGCCGCTTTTTCTCAACTTCGGGTCATATTCTAGGACCATGTTTGGAACGAAGTGGGATTATGGGTTGGAAAGAAAAATTCTTTATTTCCAAATGTGTACTCATATTTGGATACCGATTTGAGAATTGTACAGGTGGTCTTGATTGCGAGCGAAGATGTGTAGCTCCTGGGCCACTTTTTCTCAAGTTCGGTTCATATTCTAGGCCCAAGTTTGGAACGAAGTGGAATTATGGGATGGAAAGAAAAATTCTTCATTTTCGAATATGAAATCATATTTGGATACCCATTTGATAGTTGTACACGTGGTCTTGATTCTGAAGGAAGACGTGTAGTTGTTAGGCCTCTTTTTCTCAACTTTGGGTCATATTCTAGCCCCAAGTTTGGAACAAAGGGGAATTATGGGTTGGAAAGAAAAATTCTTCATTTCTGAATATGAGGTCATATTTGGATACCCGTGTAGTTCTTGGGTGAAGACGTGTAGTTCTTGGGCCGATTTTTCTCAACTTCGGGTCACATTCCAGGCCCAAGTCTGAATGAAGTCAGATTACGAGTTGAAGAGAAAATCTCTCGGTGTCCACATATGAAATCATATTTAGATACCAATTTGAGAGTTGTACACCACAATCTTGTTTGCGGGCGAAGATGTGTAGTTCTTGGGTCGCTTTTTCTCAACTTCGGGTCACGTTCCAGGCACAAGTTTTAACGAAGTGGGATTACGGGTTGAAGAGAAAAGATCTTTGTGTCCATGCACGAAATCATATTTGTATACCCATTTTAGAGTTGTACACCACAGTCTTGATTGCGGGCAAAGACGTGTAGTTCTTGGGCCGCTTTTTCTCAACTTATGGTCACGTTCCAGGCCCAGGTTTGAACGAAGTGGGATTACGGGTTGAAGAGAAAATCTCTTGTTGTCCACGCACGAAATCATATTTGGATACTTATTTGAGATTTGTACACCACAATCTTGATTGTGGGCGAAGACGTGTAGTTCTTGGGCCGCTTTTTCTCAACTTCGGGTCACGTTCTAGGCCCAAGTTTGAATGAAGTGGGATTATGGGTTTAAGATAAAATCTCCTCGTGTTTGCGTATGAAATCATATTTGGATACCCATTTGAGAGTTGTATACCACAGTCTTGATTGTGGGTGAAGAAGTGTAGTTCTTGGGCCGCTTTTTCTCAACTTCGGGTCACGTTCCAGGCCCAAGTTTGAATGAAGTGGGATTACAGTTTTAAGAGAAAATCTCTTTGTGTCTGCATAGGAAATCATATTTGGATACCCATTTGAGAGTTGTACACCACAGTCTTGATTTAGAGCGAAGACGTGTAGTTCTTAGGCCGCTTTTTATCAACTTCGGGTCACTGTCCAGGCCCAAGTTTGAACGAAGTGGGATTATGGGTTGAAGAAGAAAGCTCTCCGTGTCTGCATAAGAAATCATATTTGGATACCCATTTGAGAGTTGTACACCATAGTCTTGATTGTAGGCAAAGACGTGTAGTTCTTGGGGAACTTTTTCTCAACTTCGGGTCATGTTCCAAACCCAAGTTTGAACGAAGTGGGATTACAGGTTGAAGAGAAAATCTCTATGTGTCCATGTATGAAATCATATTTGGATACCCAATTGAGAGTTGTACACCACAATCTTGATTACAGGTGAAGACGTGTAGTTCTTGGGTAGTTTTTTCTCAACTTCGGGTCACGTTCCAGGCCCAAGTTTGAACGAAGTGGGATTAGGGGTTGAAGAGAAAATCTCTGTGTGTCCGCGTACGAAATCATATTTGGATACCCGTTTGAGAGTTTTAAACCACAGTCTTGACTTCAGGTGAAGACGTGGTGTTCTTGGGCTACTTTTTCTTATCTTCGGGTCACGTTCCAGGCCCAATTTTGAACGAAGTGGGCTTACGTGTTGAAGAGAAAATCTCTCCATGTCTGTGTACAAAATCATATTTGGATACCCATTCAAGAGTTGTACACCACAATCTTGATTGTGGATGAAGACATGTAGTTCTTGGGCCACATTTTCTAGACTTCGAGTCATGTTCCAGGTGCAAGTTTGAACCAAGTGGGATTACGGGTTGAAGAGCAAAGATTTTCGTGTCCGCGTACAAAACCATATTTGAATACCCATTTGAGAGTTGTACACCACAGTCTTGATTGCAAGCAAAGACGTGTAGTTCTTGGGCCATTTGTTCTCAACTTTGTTTCACGTTCTAGGCCCAAGTTTGAACGAAGTGGGATTATAGGTTGAAGAGAAAATCTCTCTGTGTCCGCGTATGAAATCATATTTGGAAACCCATTTTAGAGTTGTACACCACATGCTTGATTAGTAGCGAACACGTGTAGTTCTTGGGCTGCTTGATCTCAATTTCAAGTCACATTCCAGGCCCAAGTTTGAATGAAGTGGGATTATGAGTTGAAGAGAAAATCTCTCCATGTCCGCATATGAAATCATATTTGGATACCCCTTTGAGAGTTTTACACCACAGTTCTTGGGCCACTTTTTCTCAACTTCGAGTCACGTTCCAGGCCCAAGTTTGAACGAAGTGGGATTACGAGTTGAAGAGAAAATCTCTTTGTGCCCATGTATGAAATCATATTTGCATACACATTTGAGAGTTGTACACCACAGTCTTGATTGTGGGCGAAGACGTGTAGTTCTTGGGCCACTTTTTCTCAACTTCGGGTCATGTTCCAGGCCCAAGTTTTAACAAAGTGGGATTACAGGTTGAAGATAAAATCTCTCCTTGTCTGGGTATGAAATCATATTTGGATACCCGTTTGAGAGTTATACACCACAGTCTTGATTGCGGGCGAAGACATGTAGTTCTTGGGCCGCTTTTTCTCAACTTTGGGTCACGTTCCAGGCCCAAGTTTGAACGAAGCGTATTACGGGTTTAAGAGAAAACCTCTCCATGTCAGCGTACAAAATCATATTTGGATACCCATTTGAGAGTTGTACACCATAGTCTTGATTGAGGGCGAAGACGTCTAGTTCTTGAGCCACTTTTTCTAATCTGTGGGTCATGTTCCAGGCCCAAGTTTGAACGAAGTGGGATTACGGGTTGAAGAGAAAAGCTCTCGGTGTCCATGTATGAAATCATATTTGGATACCCATTTGAGAGTTGTACACCACAATCTTGATTGCGGGCGAAGACGTGTAGTTCTTGGGCCGTGTTTTCTCAACTTCGAGTCACGTTCCAAGCCCAAGTTTTAACGAAGTGGGATTACTGGTTGAATAGAAAATCTCTCAGTGTCCACGTAAAAAATAATATTTGGATACATATTTGAGAGTTTTACACCACAGTATTGATTCCGAGCGAAGACGTGTATTTCTTGGGCCTCCTTTCCTCAACTTCGTGTCATGTTCCAGGCCCAAGTTTGAACGAAGTGGGATTATGGATTGAAGATAAAACCTCTCTGTGTCCGCGTACAAAATCATATTTGGATACCCATGTGAGAGTTGTATACCACAATCTTGACTGCGGGCGAAGACGTGTAGTTCTTGGGCCGTGTTTTCTCAACTTTGGGTCACGTGTCCACGTAAAAAATCATATTTGGATACCTATTTGAGAGTTCTACACCACAGTCTTGATTGCGGGCGAAGACATGTATTTCTTGGGACTCCTTTCCTCAACTTCGGGTCATTCTCCAGGCCCAAGTTTGAACGAAGTGGGATTACGACTTGAAGAGAAAACATCTCTGTTTCCGTGTACGAAATCATATTTGGATACCCATTTGAGAGTTGTATACCACAATCTTGACTGCAGGCAAAGACGTGTAGTTCTTGGGCCACTTTTTCTCAACTTTGGGTCACATTCCAGGCCCAATTTTGAATGAAGTGGGATTATGGGTTGAAGGAAAAATCTCTCTGTGTCCGCATACAAAATCATATTTGGATACCCATTTGAGAGTTGTACACCACAGTCTTGATTGCAGGTGAAGACTTGTAGTTCTTTGGCCACTTTTTCTCAACTTCGTGTCACGTTCCAAGCCCAAGTTTGAACGAAGTGGTATTACGGGTTGAAGATAAAATCTCTTTGTGTCTGTGTATGAAATCATATTTGGATACCCATTTGAGAGTTGTACAGCATAGTCTTGTTTGTCGGTGAAGACGTGTATTTCTTGGGCCGATTTTTCTCAACTTCGGGTCATGTTCTAGGCCCAAGTTTGAACGAAGTGGCATTACGGGTTGAAGAGAAAAGCTCTTTGTGTCTATGTATGAAATCATATTTGGATACCCATTTCAGAGTTGTACACCACAGTCTTGATTGCAGGCGAAGACGTGTAGTTCTTGGGACGCTTTTTCTCAGTTTTGGGTCATGTTCCAGTCCCAAGTTTGAACGAAGTGGGATTACGGGTTGAAGCGAAAATATCTCCGTGTCTGTGTACAAAATCATATTTGGATACCCATTTGAGATTTGTACACCACAGTCTTGATTGCAGGCGAAGACGTGTAGTTCTTGGGCCTCTTTTTCTCAACTTCAGGTCACGTTCCAGGCCCAAGTTTGAACGAAGTGGGATTAAGGGTTGAAAAGAAAAGTTTCTCGTTTCCACATACGAAATCATATTTGGATACCCATTTGAAAGTTGTACAACACAGTCTTGATTGTGGGCGAAGACGTGTAGTTCTTGGGCTTCTTTTTCTCAACTTCGGGTCGCGTTCCAGGCCCAAGTTTGAACGAAATGGAATAACGGATTGAAGAGAAAAACTCTTTGTGTCCGCGTACGAAATCATATTTGGATACCCATTTGAGAGTTGTACACCATAGTCTTGATTGAGGGCGAAGACGTGTAGTTCTTAGGTAGCTTTTTCACAACTTTGGGTCACGTTCCAGACCCAAGTTTGAATGAAGTGGGATTACGGGTTAAAGAGAAAATATCTCGGTGTCTGTGTACAAAAATATATTTGGATACCCATTTGAGAGTTGTACACCACAGTCTTGATAGCGGGAGAAGACGTGTAGTTCTCGTGGCACTTTTTCTCAACTTCGGGTAACGTTCCAGGCCCAAGTTTAAATGAAGTGGGATTATGGGTTGAAGAGAAAATCTCTCTGTGTCCACATACGAAATCATATTTGGATACCCATTTGAGAGTTTTACACCACAGTCTTGATTGCAGGCGAAGAGGTGTAGTTCTTGGGCATCTTTTTCTCAACTTTGAGTCAGGTTCTCTGGTCGCTTTTTCTCAAGTTTGGGTGATGTTCCAGGCCCAATTTTGAACGAAGTGGTATTACAAGTTGAAGAGAAAATCTCTCTATGTCCTTGTACGAAATCATATTTGGATACCCATTTGAGAGTTGTACACCACGGTCTTGATTGCGGGCGATGACGTGTCGTTCTTGGGCATTGTTTTCTCAACTTCAGTTCATGTTCCAGGCCAAAGTTTGAACGAAGTGGGATTATGGGTTGAAGAGAAAATATCTTTGTGTCCACATACGAAATCGTATTTGGATACCCATTTGAGAGTTGTACAAGACAGTCTTGATTGCGGGCGAAAACGTGTAGTTCTTGGGCCTCTTTTTCTCAACTTGGGGTCATGTTCTAGGCCCAAGTTTGAACGAAGTGGGATTACGGGTTGAAGAGAAAATCTCTCTGTGTTCGCATACGAAATCATATTTCGATATTCATTTGACAGTTGTACACCATAGTCTTGATTGTGGGAAAAGACGTGTAGTTCTGGGGCCACGTTTTCTCAACTTCAGGTCACGTTCCAGGCACAAGTTTGGAACGAAGTGGATCTATGGTTTGAAAATCAAAATACTTCGTTTCCAAATATGAAATCATATTTGGATACCCATTTGAGAGTTTTACACCACAATATTGATTGTGGGCAAAGAGTGTAGTTCTCGGGTCGCTTTTTCTCAATTTTGGATCACGTTCCGTGCACAAGTTGGAACGAAGTGGGATTACATGTTGAAAAGAAAAACCCTATGATTTCGGGTATGAAATCATATTTGGATACGCATTTGAGAGTTGCACACCACAGTCTTGATTGTCGACTAAGACGTCTAGTTCTTGGGCACTTTTTCTCAAATTCGGGTCATGTTTCAGGCCCAAGTTTGAAAGAAGTAGGATTACGGGTTGAAGAGAAAATATCTCTGTGTCCGCATACGAAATCATATTTCGATACTCATTTGACAGTTGTACAACACAGTTTTGATTGCGGGTGAAGACATGCAGTTTTTTGGCCGCTTTTTCTCAACCTCGGGTGATGTTCCAGGTCCATGTTTGAACGAAGTGAGTTTACGGGTTGAAGAGAAAAGCTCTTCGTGTTCCCCTACGGAATCATATCTGGATACTCATTTGAGAGTTGTACACCACAGTCTTGATTATGGGAAAAGATGTGTAGTTCTTGGGCCGCTTTCACTCAACTTCAGGTCACGTTCCAGGCCCAAGTTTGAACAATGTGGGATTACGGGTTGAAGACCAAGGCTCCCCATGTCTGCGTACAAAATCATATTTGGATACCCATTTGAGAGTTGTACACCACAGTCTTGATTGCGAGCGAAGACGTGTAGTTCTTGGGCCACTTTTTCTCAACTTCGGGTCATGTTCCAGGCCCAAGTTTGAACGAAGTGGGATTACAGGTTGAAGAGAAAATATCTCGTTGCGCACGCATGAAATCATATTTGGATGCCCATTTGATATTTGTACAACACAGTCTTGATTGCAAGCGAAGACATGTAATTCTTGGGCCTGTTTTTCTCAACCTCGGGTCATGTTCCAGGCCCAAGTTTGAATGAGGTGGGATTATGGGTTGAAGATTAAAGCTCTCAGTGTCCGCGTATGAAATCATATTTGGATACCCATTTGAGAGTTGTACATCACAGTCTTGATTGTGGGCGAAGAGGTGTAGTTTTTAGGCCGCTTTTTCTCAACTTCGAGTCATGTTCTAGGCCCAAGATTGAACGAAGTGGGATTATGGGTTGAAGAGAAAATCTCTCCGTGTCCATGTTAGAAATCATATTTGGATACCCATTTGAGAGTTGTACATCAAATTCTTGATTGTGGGTGAAGACGTGAAGCTCTTGGGTCATTTTTTCTTAACTTCGGGTCACGTTCCAGGCCCAAGTTTGAACAAAATGGGATTACGGATTGAAGAGAAAATATTTCTATGTCCACGTACAAAATAATATTTGGATACCCATTTGAGAGTTGTACACCACAGTCTTGATTACGGGTGAAGACGTGTAGTTCTTGGGCTGGTTTTTCTCAACTTCAGGTCATGTTCCAGGCCCAAGTTTGAACGAAGTGGGATTACAGGTTGAAGAGAAAATATCTTCGTGTCCACATATGAAATCATATTTAGATACCCATTTGAGAGTTGTACACCATAGTCTTGACTGCGTGCAAAGACGTGTAGTTCTTGGGCCTCTTTTTCTCAAATTTGGGTCACGTTCTAGGGCCAAGCTTGAACAAAGTCAGATTACGGGTTGTAGAGCAAAGCTTTCCATGTTCGCGTACAAAATCATATTTGAATACCCATTTGAGAGTTGTACACCATTGTCTTGACTGCGGGCGAAGACATGTAGTTCTTGGGCCTCTTTTTCTCAACATCGGGTCACGTTCCCGTACTAAGTTTGAACGAAGTGGGATTACTAGTTGAAGAGAAAATCTCTCTCTATCCACGTATGAAATCATATTTGGATACCCATTTGAGAGTTTTACACAATAGTCTTGATTGCGGGCGAAGACGTGTTGTTCTTGGGCTGCTTTTTCTCAACTTCGGGTCACGTTCTAAACACAGGTTTGAACAAAGTGGGATTACGGTTTCAAGAGAAAATATCTCTGTGTCTGCGTACAAAATCAATATTTAGATACCCATTTTAGATTTGTACACTATAGTCTTGATTGCGGGTCAAGACGTGTAGTGCTCTAGCTGCTTTTTCTCAACTTTGGTCCACGTTCCAGGCCAAAGTTTCAATGAAATGGGATTATGGGTTGAAGAGAAAAGCTTCATGTCTATGTACGAAATCATATTTGGATATCCATTTGAGATTTGTACACCACAGTCTTGATTGCGGGCGAAGAAATGTAGTTCTTGGGATGTCTTTTCTCAAGTTCATGTCATGTTCCAGTCCCAACTTTGAACGAAGTGGGATTACGAGTTGAAGAGAAAAGATCTTTGTGTCCATGTACAAAATCATATTTGGATACCCATTTGAGATTTGTACATCACTGTCTTGATTGTAGCCCAAGATGTGTAGTTCTTGGGCCTCTTTTTCTCAACTTCGGGTCACGTTCCAGGCCCAAGTTTGAACGAAGTGGGATTAAGGGTTGAAAAGCAAAGTTCCTTGTTTCCACGTACGAAATCATATTTGGATACCCATTGGAGAGTTGTACACCACAGTCTTGATTGCGGGTGAAGAAGTGTAGTTCTTGGGCCGCTTTTTCTCAACTTCGGGTCACGTTCCAGGCCCAAGTTTGAACGAAGTGGGATTATGGTTTTAAGAGAAAATCTCTTTGTGTCTGAGTAGGAAATCATATTTGGATACCCATTTGAGAGTTGTACACCACAGTCTTGATTGAGGGTGAAGACGTGTAGTTCTTGGGCCACTTTTTCTCAACTTCGGGTCACGGTCGAGGCCCAGGTTTGAACAAAGTGGGATTATGGACTGAAGAAAAAATCTCTTTGTGTCTGCATAAGAAATCATATTTGGATACCCATTTGAGAGTTATACACCACAAACTGAATTGCGGGCGAAGATGTGTAGTTCTTGGGCCATGTTTTCTCAACTTCGGGTCACGTTCCAAGCCCAAGTTTGAACGAAGTGGGATTACATGTTGAAGAGAAAAGCTCTCTGTGTCTGTGTACGAAATTATATTTGGATACCCATATGAGAGTTGTGCACCACAATCTTGATTACAGGCGAAGATGTGTAGTTCGTGGGTTGTTTTTTCTCAACTTCGGGTCACGTTCCAGGCCCAAGTTTGGATGAAGTGGGATTATGTGTTGAAGAGAAAATATCTTTGTGTTCGCCTATGAAATCATATTTGGATACCCATTTGAGAGTTGTACACCACAGTCTTTATTGCAGGTGAAGATGTGGTGTTCTTGGGCTGTTTTTTCTTATCTTCGGGTCACGTTCCAGGCCCAAGTTTGGACGTAGTGGAATTATGAGTTGAAGAGAAAAGCTCTCTGTGTCCATGTACGAAATCATATTTAGATACCCATTCGAGAGTTGTACACCACAGTCTTGATTGTGGGTGAAGACATGTAGTTCTTGGGCCACATTTTCTCAACTTCGGGTCACGTTCTAGGTGCAAGTTTGAACCAAGTGGGATTACGGGTTGAAGAGAAAAGGTTTACATGTCCACGTACGAAATCATATTTGAATACCCATTTGACAGTTGTACAACACAGTCTTGATTGCGGGCGAGGACGTGTAGCTCTTGGGCCGTTTTTTCTCAACCTTGGTTCACGTTCCAGGCCCAAGTTTGAACGAAGTGGGATTACGGGTTGAAGAGAAAATCTCTCTGTGTCCGTGTATGAAATCATATTTGGTAACCCATTTGAGAGTTGTACACCACATGCTTGATTACTAGCGAACACGTGTCGTTCTTGGGTCGCTTCATCTCAATTTTCAGTCACGTTCCAGGCCCAAGTTTGAAGGAAGTGGGATTACACGTTGAAGGTAAAATCTCTACGTGTCTGCATATGAAATCATATTTGGATACCCATTTGAGAGTTGTACACCACAGTCTTGATTGCGGGCAAAGAGGTTTAGTTCTTGGGCCGCTTTTTCTCAACTTCGAGTCACGTTCCAGGCCCAAGTTTGAACGAAGTGGGATTACAGGTTGAAGAGAAAAGCTCCCCATCCTGTGTATGAAATCATATTTGGATACACATTTGAGAGTTGTACACCACAGTCTTGATTGCGGGAAAAGACGTGTAGTTCTTGAGCCTCTTTTTCTAAACTTCGAGTCACGTTCCCAAACCAATTTTGAACGAAGTGGGATTATAGGTTGAAGAGAAAAGATCTCCATGTCCACGTACGAAATCATATTTGGATACCCATTTGAGAGTTGTACACCATAGTCTTGATTGCAGAAAAATAAGTGTAGTACTCAGGCCGCTTTTTCTCAATTTCGGGTCACGTTCAAGCCACAAGTTTGAGCGAAGTGGGATTACCTATTGAAAAGAAAAACCCTATGTTTCCACGTATGAAATCATATTTGGATACCCATTTGAGAGTTGTACACCACAGTCTTGATTATGGGCTAAGAAACTATAGTTCTTGGGCCGCTTTTTCCCAACTTCGGGTCATGTTCCAGGCCCAAGTTTGAACGAAGTGGGATTACGGGTTGAAGAGAAAAGCATTCTGTGTCCACGTACGAAATCATATTTGGATACCCATTTGAGAGTTGTACACCACAGTATTTTTTGCGAGCCAATTTTTCTCAACCTCGAGTCACGTTCCAGGCCCAAGTTTGATCAAAGTGGGATTACAGGTTGAAGAGAAAATCTATCTATCTCCACGTACGAAATCATATTTGGATACCCATTTGAGATTTGAACATGACAGTCTTGATTGTGGGCAAAGACGCGTAGTTCTTGGGCCACTTTTTCTCAACTTCGGGTCACATTCCAAGCCCAAGTTTGAATGAAGTGGGATTATAGGTTGAATAGAAAATCTCTCTGTGTCTGCGTATGAAATCATATTTGGATACCCATTTGAGAGTTGTACACCACAGTCTTGATTGCGAGCGAGGACGACTAGTTCTTGGGCCGCTTTTTCTCAACTTTGGGTTACGTTCCTGGCCCAAGTTTGAACTAAGTGGGATTATGGGTTGAATAGGAAATCTCTCTGTGTCCGCATACAAAATCATATTTGGAAACCCATTTGAGAGTTTTACACCATAGGCTTGATTACTAGCGAACACGTGTAGTTCTTGGGCCACTTTTTCTCAACTTCGGGTCACGTTCCAGGCCCAAGTTTGAATGAAGTGGGATTACAGGTTGAAGAGAAAACATGTCTATGTCCGCATACGAAATCATATTTGGATACCCAGTTGAGAGTTGTACGCCACAGTCTTGATTGTCGGCGAAGAGTTGTAGTTCTTGGGCCACTTTTTCTCAACTTCAGTTCACGTTCCAAGCCCAAGTTTGAACGAAGTGGGATTACGGGTTGAAGAGAAAATCTCTCCGTGTCCATGTACAAATTAATATTTGGATACCCATTTGAGAATTTGACACCATAGTCTTGATTGCGGGCGAAGACGTGTAGTTATTGGGCCGCTTTTTCTCAACTTTGGGTCATGTTCCAGGCCCAAGTTTGAACGAAGTGGTATTACGGGTTGAACTGAAAAGCTCTCTATGTCCGCATACGAAATCATATTTGGATACCCATTTGAGAGTTGTACACCACAGTCTTGATTGAGGGTGAAGACATCTAGTTCTTGAGCCGCTTTTTCTCATCTACGGGTCACGTTCCAGGCCCAAGTTTGAACGAAGTGGGATTACGGGTTGAAGAGAAAATCTCTCTATGTCCACGTACGAAATCATTTTTGGATACCCATTTGAAAGTTGTACACCACAACCTTCATTGCAGGAGAAGACCTGTAGTTCTTTAGCCTCTTTTTCTCTACTTTGGGTCATGTTCTAGGCCCATGTTTGAACGAAGTGGGATTACGGGTTGAAGAGAAAAGCTCTTTATGTCCACGTATGAAATCATATTTGGATACCCATTTGAGAGTTGTACACCACAGTCTTGATTGCGGGCGAAGACGTGTTGTTCTTGGGCCTCTTTTTCTCAACTTCGGTTCATGTTCTAGGCCCAAGTTTGAACGAAGTGGGATTATGGGTTGAAGAGAAAATCTCTCTATGTCCGCGTAGGAAATCATATTTGGATACCCAATTGAGAGTTGTACACCATAGTCTTGATTGCGGGCGAAGAAGTGTAGTTCTTGGGACGTTTTTTTTTCAACTTTGGGTCACGTTCCAGGCCCAATTTTGAATGAAGTGGGATTACAGGGTGAAGAGAAAATCTCTCTGTGTCCACGTACGAAATCATATTAGGATACCCATTTGAGAGTTCTACACCAAAATCTTGATTGCGGGAGAAGACGTGTAGTGCTATGGCCACTTTTTCTCAATTTCGAGTCACGTTCCAGGCCCAAGTTTGAAGGAAGTGGTATTATGGGTTTAAGAGAAAAGATCTTTGTGTCCATGTACGAAATCATATTTGGATACCCATTTGAGAGTTGTACACCACAGTCTTGATTCCGGGCGAAGATGTGTAGTTCTTGGGCCTCTTGTTCTAAACTTCGGGTCATGTTCCAGGCCCAAGTTTGAACGAAATGGGATTACGGGTTGAAAAGAAAATCTCTCCATGTTGCGTACGAAATCATATTTGGATACGCATCTGAGAGTTGTACACCACAGTCTTTATTGCAAGTGAAGACGTGTAGTTCTTGGGCCTCTTTTTCTCAACTTCGAGTCATGTTCCAGGCCCAAGTTTGAACGAAGTGGGATTACGGGTTGAAGAGCAAAGCTCTCCGTGTCCAGGTACGAAATCTTATTTTGATACCCATTTGAGAGTTGTACACCACAGTCTTGATTGCAGGCAAAGACGTGTAGTTCTGGTGCCGTGTTTTCTCGACTTTGGGTCAAGTTCGAGGCACAAGTTGGAACGAAGTGCGATTATGTGTTGAAAAGAAAAACCCGATGTTTCCGCGTATGAAATCGTATTTGGATACCCATTTGAGAGTTGTACACCATAGTCTTGATTATGGGCTAAGACGTGCAAATCTTGGGCCGCTTTTTCTCAACTTCAGGTCATGTTCCAGGCCCAAGTTTGACCAAAGTGGGATTACGGGTTGAAGAGAAAAGCTCTTCGTGTCCACGTATGAAATCATATTTGGATACCCATTTGAGAGTTGTAAACCATAATCTTGATTGTGGGCGAAGACGTGTAGTTCTTAGGCTGCTTTTTCTCAACTTCGGGTCACTTTTCAGACCCATGTTTGAAAGAAGCGGGATTACGGGTTGAAGAGAAAAGCTCTCTGTGTCCACGTACAAAATAATATTTGGATACCCATTTGAGAGTTGTACACCAGAGTCTTGATTGTAGGCGAAGACATGTAGTTCTTGGGCCGCTTTTTCTCAACTTCGTGTCACGTTCCAGACCAAAGTTTGAACGAAGTGGGATTACGGGTTGAAGAGAAAAGATCTCGATGTCCGCATACAAAATCATATTTGGATACCCATTTGAGAGTTGCACACAACAATCTTGATTGCGGGCGATGACGTGTAGTTCTTGGGCTTGTTTTTCTCAACTTCGGGTCACGTTCCAGGGCCAAGTTTTAACGAAGTGGGATTATGTGTTGAAGAGAAAAGATCTCCGTCTCCACATACGAAATCATATTTGGATACTCATTTGAGAGTTGTACATCACAGTCTTGATTGCAGGCGGGCCTCTTTTTCTCAACTTCGGGTTACATTCCAGGCCCAAGTTTGAACGAAGTGGGATTAAGGGTTGAAAAGAAAAGTTCCTCATTTCCACGTATGAAATCATATTTGGATACCCATTTGAGAGTTGTACACCACAGTCTTGATTTCGGGTGAAGACATCTAGTTCTTGGCCCACTTTTTCTCAACTTCAGGTCACGTTCCTAGCCCAAGTTTGAACGAAGTGGGATTACGGGTTGAAAAGGAAAGATCCCCGTTTCCGCGTACGAAATAATATTTGGATACCCATTTGAGAGATGTACACCACAATCTTGATTGCAGGCGAGGACGTGTAGTTCTTGGGCCAATTTTTCTCAACTTTGTTTCACGTTCCAGGCCCAAGTTTGAATGAAGTGGGATTATGGTTTGAAAAGAAAAGTTTCGTGTTTCCATGTACGAAATCATTTTTGGATATCCATTTGAGAGTTTTACACCACAGTCTTGATTGTGGGCGAAGACGTGTAGTTCTTCGGCCGCTTTTTATCAACTTCGTGTCATGTTCCAGGCACAAGTTTGAACAAAGTGGGATTATGGGTTGAAAAGAAAAGTTCCCCATTTCGACGTACGAAATCATATTTGGATACCCATTTGAGAGTTGTACACCACAATCTTAATTGCAAGCGAAGACGTGTAGTTCTTGGGCTGCTTTTTCTCAACTTCGGGTCACGTTCCAAGCCCAAGTTTGAACGAAGTGGGATTATGGGTTGAAAAGAAAATTTCCCCATTTCCATGTACAAAATCATATTTCGATACCCATTTGAGAGTTGTAAACCACAGTCTTGATTGTGGGCGAAGACATGTAGTTGTTGGGCTACATTTTCTCAACATCGGGTCACGTTCCAGGCCCAAGTTTGAATGAAGTGGGATTACGGGTTGAAGAGAAAAGCTCTCGGTGTCCACGTACGAAATCATATTTGGATACCCATTTGAGAGTTGTACACCACAGTCTTGATTGCGGGCAAAGACGTGTAGTTCTTGGGCCGCTTTTTCTCAACTTCGGGTCACGTTCCAGGCCCATGTTTGAACAAAGTGGGATTATGGGTTGAAAAGAAATGTTCCCCGTTTCCACGTACGAAATCATATTTGGATACCCATTTGAGAGTTGTACACCACAGTCTTAATTGCGAGCGAAGACGTGTAGTTCTTGGGCTGCTTTTTCTCAACTTCGGGTCACGTTCCAGGCCCAAGTTTGAACGAAGCAGGAATATGGGTTGAAAAGAATATTTCCCCGTTTCCATGTACGAAATCATATTTGGATACCCATTTGAGAGTTGTACACCACAATCTTGATTGTGGGCGAAGACATGTAGTTGTTGGGCTATTTTTTCTCAACTTCGGGTTACATTCCAGGCCCAAGTTTAAATGAAGTGGGATTATGGGTTGAAAAGTAAATTTCCTCGTTTCCACATATGAAAACATATTTGCATACCCATTTGAGAGTTGTACACCACAGTCTTGATTGCGGGCGAAGACGTGTTGTTCTTGGGTTGTTTTTTCTCAACTTCAGGTCACGTTCCAGACCCAAGTTTCAACGAAGTGTGATTATCGGTTGAAAAGAAAGTTCCATGTTTCCACATCCAAAATCATTTTTGGATACCCATTTGAGAGTTGTAAAGCACAGTCTTAATTCCAAGCAAAGACATGTAGTTATTGGGCCGTTTTTTCTCAACTTCGTGTCACTTTCCAGGCCCAAGTTTTAACGAAGTGGGATTATGGGTTGAAAAGAGAAGTTCTCTATTACCACGTACGAAATCATATTTGGATACCCATTCGAGAGTTGTACACCACAGTCTAGATTGCGAGCAAAGAATTGTAGTTCTTGGGCGACTTTTTCTCAACTTTGGGTCACGTTCCAGGCCCAAGCTTGAACGAAGTGGGATTACGGGTTGAAGAGAAAAGCTCTCGGTGTCCATGTTCGAAATCATATTTGGATACCCATTTGAGAGTTGTACACCACAGTCTTAATTGCAGATGAAGACGTGTAGTTCTTGGGCCATGTTTTCTCAACTTCGGGTCACGTTCCAAGCCCAAGTTTAACGAAGTGGGATTACTGGTTGAATAGCAAAGCTCTTAGTGTCCACGTAAAAAATCATATTTGGATACCTATTTCTTGGGCCTCCTTTCCTCAACTTCGGGTCATGTTCCAAGCCCAAGTTCAAACGAAGTGGGATTACGGCTTGAAGAGAAAACATCTTTGTGTCCGCGTACAAAATCATATTTGGATACCCATGTGAGAGTTGTACACCACAATCTTGATTGTGAGCGAAGACGTGTAGTTCTTGGGCCACTTTTTCTCAACTTTGGGTGACATTCCAAGCCCAAGTTTGAACGAAGTGGGATTATGAGTTGAAGAGAAAATCTCTCTGTGTCCGCATATGAAATCATATTTGGATACCCATTTGAGAGTTGTACACCACAGTCTTGATTGTGGGCGAAGACGTGTAGTTCTTTGGCCACTTTTTCTCAACTTCGTTTCATGTTCCATGCGAAATTTTGAATGAAGTGTTATTACGAGTTGAAGAGAAAAGCTTTTTGTGTCCGTGTATGAAATCATATTTGGATACCCATTTGAGAGTTGTACACCATATTCTTGTTTGTCGACGAAGACGTGTAGTTCTTGGGCCGCTTTTTCTCAACTTCGGGTCATGTTCTAGGCCCAAGTTTGAATGAAGTGGCATTACGGGTTGAAGAGAAAATCTCTTTGTGTCTGTGTATGAAATCATATTGGGATACCCATTTGAGAGTTGTACACCACAGTCTTGACTGCAGGAGAAGACGTGTAGTTCTTGGGACGATTTTTCTTAGCTTCGGGTGATGTTCCAGTCCCAAGTTTGAATGAAGTGGGATTACGGGTTGAAGAGAAAATCTCTTTGTATCCGTGTACAAAATCATATTTGGATACCCATTTGAGATTTGTACACCACAGTCTTGATTGCAAGTGAAGACGTGTAGTTCTTGGGCTTGTTTCTCTCAACTTCAGGTCACGTTCCAAGCCCAAGTTTGAACGAAGTGGGATTAGGGGTTGAAAAGAAAAGTTCCTCGTTTCCACGTACATAATCATATTTGGAATCGTAGTTCCTGGGCTGCTTTTTCTCAACTTCAGGTCACATTCCAGGCCCAAGTTTGAACGAAATGGCATTACGGGTTGAATAGAAAAAATCTTTGTGTCCGCGTACAAAATCATATTTGGATACCCGTTTGAGAGTTGTACACCACAGTCTTGAGACACTTTTTCTCATCTGCGGGTCACGTTCCAGGCCCAAGTTTGAACGAAGTGGGATTACGGGTTGAAGAGAAAATCTCTATGTGTCCACATATTAAATCATATTTGGATATCCATTTGAGAGTTGTACACCAGAACCTTCATTGCAGGAGAAGACCTGTAGTTCTTTAGCCACTTTTTCTCTACTTTGGGTCATGTTCCAGGCCCAAGTTTAAATGAAGTGGGATTATTGGTTGAAAAGCAAATTTCCTCGTTCCCACGTACGAAAACATATTTGCATACCCATTTGAGAGTTGTACACCACAGTCTTGATTGTGGGCGAAGACGTGTAGTTCTTGGGCCGTTTTTTCTCAACTTCAGGTCACGTTCCAGACCCAAGTTTGAACGAAGTGTGATTATGGGTTGAAAAGAAAAGTTCCATGTTTCCATGTACGAAATCATTTTTGGATACCCATTTGAGAGTTGTAAACCACAGTCTTAATTCCAGGCGAAGAGGTGTACTTCTTGGGCTGCTTTTTCTCAACATCGTGTCACGTTCCAGGCCCAAGTTTCAACGAAGTTGGATTATGGGTTGAAAAGAAAAGTTCCCTGTTACCACGTACGAAATCATATGTGGATACCCATTCAAGAGTTGTGCACCATAGTCTTGATTGTGGGCGAAGAATTCTAGTTCTTGGGCCACTTTTTCTCAACATTGGGTCACGTTCTAGGCCCAAGTTTGAATGAAGTGGGATTACGGGTTGAAGAGAAAAGCTCTCGGTGTCCGTGTACGAAATCATATTTGGATACCCATTTGAGAGTTGTACACCACAATCTTGATTGCGAGCGAAGACGTGTGGTTCTTGGGCTGCTTTTTCTCAACATTGGGTCACATTCCAGGCCCAAGTTTGACAAAGTGGGATTATGGGTTGAAAAGAAAAGTTCCTCGTTTCCACGTATGAAATCATATTTGGATACCCATTTGAGAGTTGTACACCATAGTCTTAATTGCGGGCGAAGACATGTAGTTCTTGGGCTACTTTTTCTCAACTTCGGGTGACGTTCCAGGCCCAAGTTTGAACGAAGTGGGATTATGGGTTGAAAAGAAAATTTCCCCGTTTCCATATGCGAAATCATATTTGGATACCCATTTGAGAGTTGTACACCACAGTCTTGATTGTGGGTGAAGACATGTAGTTGTTGGGCTGCTTTTTCTCAACTTCGGATCACATTCCAGACCCAAGTTTAAATGAAGTGGGATTATGGGTTGAAAAGTAAATTTCCTCGTTTCCACGTACAAAAAAATATTTGCATACCCATTTGAGAGTTGTACACCACAGTCTTGATTGCGAGCGAAGACGTGTAGTTCTTGGGTCGTTTTTTCTCAACTTCAGGTCACATTCCAGACCCAAGTTTGAACGAAGTGTGATTATGGGTTGAAAAACAAAGTTCCATGTTTCCACATACGAAATCATTTTTGGAAACCCATTTGAGAGTTGTAAACCACAGTCTTAATTGCAAGCGAAGAAGTATAGTTCGTGGGCCACTTTTTCTCAACTTTGTGTCACGTTCCAAGCCCAAGTTTTAATGAAGTGGAATTATGGGTTGAAAAGAAAAGTTCCATGTTACCACGTACAAAATCATATTTGGATACCCATTAGAGAGTTCTACACCACAGTCTTGATTGAGGGCGAAGAATTGTAGTTCTTAGGCCACTTTTTCTCAACTTCAGGTCACGTTCCAAGCCCAAGTTTGAACAAACTGGGATTACGGGTTGAAAAGAAAATCTCTTGGTGTCCACGTATGAAATCATATTTGGATACACATTTGAGAGTTGTACACCACAGTCTTGATTGCGGGTGAAGACGTGTAGTTCTTGGGTCGTGTTTTCTCAACTTCGGGTCATGTCCCAAGCCTAAGTTTTAACGAAGTGGGATTACTGGTTGAATAGAAAATCTCTCAGCGTCCACGTAAAAAATCATATTTGGATACCTATTTGAGTGTTTTACACCACAGTCTTGATTGCAAGCGAAGACGTGTATTTCTTGGGCCTCCTTTCCTCAACTTCGGGTCGTGTTCCAGGCCCAAGTTTGAACGAAGTGGGAGTACGTCTTGAAGATAAAACCTCTCTGTCTCCGCCTACGAAATCATATTTGGATACCCATGTGAGAGTTGTACACCACAATATTGATTGCGGGTGAAGACGTGTAGTTCTTGGGTCCCTTTTTCTCAACTTCGGGTCACATTCAAGGTCGAAGTTTGAACGAAGTGGGATTATGGGTTGAATAGAAAATATCTCTGTGTCTGCGTATGAAATCATATTTGGATACGCATTTGAGATTTGTACACCATAGTCTTGATTGTGGGCAAAGACGTGTAGTTCTTGGGCCTCTTTTTCTCAACTTTGAGTCACGTTCCAGGGCCAATTTTGAACGAAGTGGGATTATAGGTTGAAGAGAAAATATCTCCATGTTCGCGTACGAAAACATATTTGGATACCCATTTGAGAGTTGTACACCACAGTCTTGATTGCAGATAAAGAAGTGTAGTTCTCGGGCCGCTTTTTCTCAATTTCGGGTCACGTTCCAGCCACAAGTTCGAGCGAAGTGGGATTATGTATTGAAAAGAAAAACTCTATGTTTCCACGCATGAAATCATATTTGGATACCCATTTGAGAGTTGTACACCATAGTCTTGATTACGGGCTAAGAACTATAGTTCTTGGGCCGCTTTTTCTCAACTTCGGGTCATGTTTCAGGCCCAAGTTTGAACGAAGTGGGATTATGGGTTGAAGAGAAAAGCTCTCTGTGTCCACGTACGAAATCATATTTGGATACCCATTTGAGAGTTGTACACCACAATATTTTTTGTGAGCGAAGATGTGTAGTTCTTGGGTCAATTTTTCTCAACCTTGGGTCACATTCCAGGCCAAAGTTTGAACGAAGTGGGATTATAGATTGAAGAGAAAATCTCTCTGTGTTCGTGTATGAAATCTTATTTGAATACCCATTTGAGCGTTGTACACCACAGTCTTGTTTGCGGGTGAAGACGACTATTTCTTGGGTCGCTTTTTCTCAACTTTGGGTTACCTTCCAGGCCCAAGTTTTAACTAACGGAATTATGAGTTTAAGAGAAAATCTCTCTGTGTCTGCCTACAAAATCATATTTGGAAACCCATTTGAGAGTTTTACACCATAGGCTTGATTACTAGCGAACACGTGTAGTTCTTGGGCCACTTTTTCTCAACTTCGGGTCACGTTCTAGGCCCAAGTTTGAACAAAGTGAGATTATGGGTTGAAGAGAAAAGCTCTCCGTGTCCGCATATGAAATCATATTTGGATACCGATTTGAGAGTTGTACGCCACAGTCTCAATTGCGGGCGAAGAGGTGTAGTTCTTGTGCCGCTTTTTCTCAACTTCAAGTCACGTTCCAGGCCCATGTTTGAATGAAGTAGGATTACGGGTTGAAGAGAAAAGCTCTTCGTGTCCACCTATGAAATCACATTTGGATACCCATTTGAGATGTGTACACCACAATCTTGATTGTGGGCAAAGACCTATAGTTCTTGGGCCACTTTTTCTCAACTTCGGTTCACGTTCCTGGCCCAAGTTTGAACGAAGTGGGATTACGGATTGAAGAGAAAATCTCTCTGTGTCCTCGTACGAATTCATGTTTGGATACCCATTTGAGAGTTTTACACCATAGTCTTGATTGTGGGCGAAGACGTGTAGTTCTTGGGCCGCTTTTTCTCAACTTTGGGTCACGTTCAAGGCCCAAGTTTGAACGAAGTGGTATTACGGGTTGAAGAGAAAATCTCTATGTGTCCACGTACAAAATCATATTTGGATACCCATTTGAGAGTTGTACACCACAGTCTTGATTGAGGGTGAAGACGTCCAGTTCTTGAGACGCTTTTTCTCATCTGCGGGTCACGTTCCAGGCCCAAGTTTGAATGAAGTGGGATTACGGGTTGAAGAGAAAAGATCTATGTGTCCATGTACGAAATCATATTTGGATACCCCTTTGAGAGTTGTACACCACAACCTTCATTGCAGGAGAAGACCTGTAGTTCTTTAGCCGCTTTTCCTCTACTTTGGGTCACATTCCAGGCCCATGTTTGAACGAAGTGGGATTACGGGTTGAAGAGAAAAGTTCTCTATGTCCGCATATGAAATCATATTTGGATACCCATTTGAGAGTAGTACACCCCGGCCTTGATTGCGGGCGAAGACGTGTTGTTCTTGGGCCTCTTTTTCTCAACTTTGGGTCATGTTCTAGGCCCAGGTTTGAACGAAGTGGGATTATGGGTTGAAGAGAAAATCTCCCCGTGTCCACGTACGAAATCATATTTGGATACCCAATTGAGAGTTCTACACCATAGTCTTGATTGCGGGCGAAGAAGTGTAGTTCTTTGGCCGCTTTTTCTCAACTTTGGGTCACGTTCCAGGCCCAATTTTGAACGAAGTGGGATTACAGGTTGAAGAGAAAATCTCTCTGTGTCCACGTACGGAATCATATTTGGATACCCATTTGAGAGTTGTACACCACAGTCTTGATTGCGGGAGAAGACGTGTAGTGCTATGGCTGCTTTATCTCAATTTCAAGTCATGTGCCAGGCCCAAGTTTGAACGAAGTGGTATTATGGGTTGAAGAGAAAATCTCTTTGTGTCCACATACGAAATCATATTTGGATACCCATTTGACAGTTGTACACCACAGTCTTGATTGCGGGCAAAGATGTGTAGTTCTTGCGTCGCTTGTTCTCAACTTCGGGTCATGTTCCATGCCTAAGTTTCAACGAAGTGGGATTACGGGTTGAAGAGAAAAGCTCTCCATGCTGCGTACGAAATCATATTTGGATACGCATTTGAGAGTTGTACACCACAGTCTTTATTGCAGGCGAAGACGTGTAGTTCTTGGGCCTCTTTTTCTCAACTTCGAATCATGTTCCAGTCCCAAGTTTGAACAAAGTGGGATTATGGGTTGAAGAGAAAAGCTCTCCGTGTCCAAGTACGAAATCTTATTTGGATACCCATTTGAGAGTTGCACACCATAGTCTTGATTGCAGACAAAGACGTGTAGTTCTCGTGCCGCATTTTCTCAACTTTGGGTCAAGTTCGAGGCACAAGTTGGAACGAAGTGGGATTACGTGTTGAAAATCAAAACCCGATGTTTCCGCGTATGAAATCGTATTTGGATATCAATTTGAGAGTTGTACACCATAGTCTTGATTACGGGCTAAGACTTGGAGTTCTTGGGCCACTTTTTCTCAACTTCGGGTCTTGTTCCAGGCCCAATTTTGACCAAAGTGGGATTACGGGTTGAAGAGAAAAGCTCTTCGTGTCCACGTATGAAATCATATTTGGATACCCATTTGAGAGTTGTACACCACAATCTTGATTGTGGGCGAAGACGTGTAGTTCTTGGCCCGGTTTTTCTCAACTTCAGGTCACTTTCCAGGCCCATGTTTGAAAGAAGTGGGATTATGGGTTGAAGAGAAAAGCTCTATGTGTCCACGTCCAAAATCATATTTGGATACCCATTTGAGATTTGTATAGCAGAGTCTTGATTGCAGGCAAAGACATGTAGTTCTTGGGCCGCTTTTTCTCAACTTCGTGTCATGTTCCAGACCAAGGTTTGAACGAAGTGGGATTACAGGTTGAAGAGAAAATCTCTCGGTGTCCGCATACAAAATCATATTTGGATACCCATTTAAGAGTTGCACACCACAGTCTTGATTGCGGGCGATGACCTGTAGTTCTTGGGCCTGTTTTTCTCAACTTCGGGTCACCTTCCAGGCCCAAGTTTTAACGAAGTGGGATTATGGGTTGAAGAGAAAAGCTCTCCGTCTCTGCATACGAAATCATATTTGGATACCCATTTGAGAGTTGTACATCACAGTCTTGATTGTGGGCGAAGAGGTGTAGTTCTTGGGCCGCTTTTTCTCAACTTCAAGTCACATTCTAGGCCAAAGTTTGAACGAAGTGGGATTATGGGTTCAAAAGAAAAGCTCTCCGTGTCCATGTTAGAAATCATATTTGGATTCCCATTTGAGAGTTGTACACCACAGTCTTGATTGCGGGCGAAGACATTTAGTTCTTGGGTAACTTTTTCTCAACTTTGGGTCACATTCCAGGCCCAAGTTTGAACGAAGTGGGATTATCAGTTGAAGAGAAACACTCTCTTTGTCCGCATACGAAATCATATTTGGATACCCATTTGAGAGTTGTACACCACAGTCTTGATTACGGGCGAAGATGTGTAGTTCTTGGGCCGCTTTTTCTCAACTTCGGGCCACATTCCAGGCCCAAGTTCGATCGAAGTGGGATTATGGGTTGAAGAACAAAGCTCTCTGTGTCTGCATACGAAATCATATTTGGATACCCATTTGAGATTTGTACAAGAATGTCTTTATTGCGGGCGAAGACCTGTAGTTCTTGGGCCTCTTTTTCTCAATTTCGGGTCACGTTCCGGGGCCAAGTCTGAACGAAGTCGGATTACGGGTTGAAGAGAAAAGATCTCCGTGTTCACGTACGAAATAATATTTGGATACCCATTTGAGATTTGTACACCACAATCTTGATTGCGGGAGAAGACCTGTAGTTCTTGGGCTGCTTTTTTTGAACTTGGGCTCATGTTCCAGTTCCAAGTTTGAATGAAGTGGGATTACTGGTTGAAGAGAAAATCTCTCCTTGTATGTGTATGAAATCATATTTGGTTACCCATTTGAGAGTTGTACACCACAGTCTTGATTGCGGGCGAAGACGTGTTGTTCTTGGGTCGCTTTTTCTCAACTTCAGGTCACGTTCCAGGCCTAAGTTTGAAAAAAGTTGGATTATGGGTTGAAGAGCAAAGCTCTCCGTGTCTGTGTACGAAATAATATTTGGATACCCATTTGAGATTTGTACACCATAGTCTTGATTGCGGGTTAAGACATGTAGTTCTCTTACCGCTTTTTCTCAACTTCGGTTCATGTTCCAAGCCCAAGTTTGAACGAAATGGGATTATGGGTTGAAGAGCATCCACGTAAAAAATCATATTTGGATACCTATTTGAGTGTTTTACACCACAGTCTTGATTGCGGGCGAAGACGTGTATTTCTTGGGCCTCCTTTCATCAACTTCGGGTCATGTTCCAGGCCCAAGTTTGAACGAAGTGGG
>SNQJ01S0028570.1:55642-83074 GCA_010110895.2 Picea sitchensis | reverse complement strand
TTTAACTCATCCTAGTCAACTCAGAATTTGTGCATGCGACCTCACAAGATTTGCTTGCTAGTCTGCCAATGTCCCCTCATGCGATCGAGTAATTGTATGTCGATCCGTAGCCACGTGTCCGACTTCTATTTGGTTATAGTTGAATTGCATTTAAAATGTGGTCAGATCAGCTTAATAAGTTTCCATGTTTTCAAACGATGGTTGATATGAAAATTATTGCTTATTAGATTGTAATCAAATATTATGCCACGTGCACATTCATTTCTCATTGACTAAACAATCTGCACCTGTCTACCCATAGCTCAAATTCTCAAAATTCCACACCATTAAGGTGTCGACGACTACACACCACCCTCATCTGGGTTCATTCAAAACCTTCAATTCACTGGACTGGACAAGTCGACCACTCAACCAGGTCGGAGAAACTCAAGAATTTCATCAATGTGATCGGTAATAGTGAAATCAATATTACCTCATTGGTAATATTGAAATAGTGATCAGTAATAGTGAAATCAATGTGAGGTATTTGTTCGATATATTCATTTATAGTCAAGCAATGAATATATAATAATAATAATAATCTATTTTTAAGGTCACGACCAAGACAACACACCAAATTGTTGTATGAGACCCCCTTGTTTGTGGGACAAGGGACCCCCCTCCGCCCAGCGATTTGACTGGTAAAGACTACGAAGGTATACATACCCTACCCCCCTCTGGATTTGAACCTGTGACCTCTTAAGAGGAAACACATGTTCTTAACCATTAGGCCCACTTAGGCTGTATATTTGATGTTGATGATAAGTTCTCAATACTGTATATTTGATGTTGAATATACAATTTGATGTTGATGTTGTTGATGATAAGTTCTCAACAATTTTATTTCCTTTATTACATTATTTATACATTATATCTAATGTATGATGATGCGGGTTTAAGAAGCCCCTACAACAAGTATCCACTAAATGCATGTTGAAATATTGTAACTATGAAGAATATTCTAATTATAATTGAGTTATTATTATATATATCAATTCCCTTTTGTGCATTGATCATGTTGGGACTTATGTATGACCAAATCCCCTTTTGTGGATTGGTCAAACCATGTTTATATGGTTTTAATTGAGAAGTAGGCCCCTAGGGTTTATTAAATTGGTTTTAACCACTATTGGGAGAATTTGGCCTTGCTTGGTGAAAATACATAACCCTGGCACCCCTCAGCTAGTATAAATACGATAGGTTGGTGCCTCATTCATTCATTCACTCAGTCACTCATCTAGTGCACAAGCTTTGAAGGAAGGTGCAATTAGAATGAGGAGAGAGAGGTGCATGCTCAGTCTTGGGTTATTCTTGGTGGTTTGGTCTTTAGTCTTGGCATTGTATTGGAAATCTATTATTGGGGAAGTTTTTGTTGGGTTTTCTCCCCCTTGAGGGATTCCCAAGATAAAATTTTGTGTACATTTTGATTGTGTTTCTTTTTGTGATCCTTTTTATTCTATTATTGTCTAGTAAATTGAAAATAAATTAATAGAAGCTCTAAATTTAACATGGTATCAGAGCTGAACCGAATAGAGCACCTTTTACTAGGTAACCAAAAATATCATTGTTTACGTACAAGAAAATTAGGGATTTTTATTGAAATAGAATTTCTGACTAAAACCCATATAAGGAAGTGCACCCTAGCCTAGCGCATCACTTGGCAGCTTGAGTGCACCTTTTCAGTGGCTAGAGCCCCTGGAAAGTGAAACCCTAGTTTTGACTGTTACCAGAAAACCAGAATCATTACCAAAAGTACGAATCTAGATTTGCGCAGGTCCAATTTCAAGGGGTAAAATTTGGATTTTTTTAAAACAAATAGCTCCAGCCTACGCGCCTCATCCCAACGCATCTCATGGTAAATTCATATTCACTCTCTAAGAACTTTCATTTTTTTGTCATTTTCCCAGCTTCAGGTCAAGATGACTGCAAGCACTAAGCTTGTTGACAAGTTAGAAGGTGTGAAAAACTTTTGTTCCTAGAAGTACAATATTGCAGTCATTCTTGAAGAGATTGAACTTGCAAAATTCATAAAATAAAATGTACCAAAACCCAAAGAAGATGCAGCGAAAGAAAAGTACAAGAAGGATATGGTTAGGGGCAAAAGGATCATTGCAGACTCCATTAAAGATCACTTGATCCCTCAAGTATCTTCTAAGAATACTCCAAAATATATTTTTGATTCCCTAAAAGGAATGTATGAATGAAAGAACATCAACTGGAAGATGAACTTGAGAACCCAACTCAAGAATACAAAGATGCATAAAGGAGAAACAATTCATGATTATTTCTCTAGGGTGACTCACTTCAAAGAACAGTTAGAAGAAATTGGAGACAACTTGGATAAATATGAAATAATCATGACAACTCTTAATGGTCTCACAAGACCCTGGGATGCCTTTGTCCAAACTATCTATGTAGGAAAAGAGAAACTCCAATTTGATAGTCTATGGGAAGAATGTGTTCAAGAAGAAGCAAGAGTAGCCAACCGAGAAGTTGTAGTATTAAGGGATGAAGACCAAGCCCTAGCTTCTCATGCTAAAGGAGGAAAGCAAAGGTCTCATTTCCAAAAGGAGACCCACCTCCATAAGGAATCTCACTCCCCAAAGAGATTCACCCACTTCCATAACGAATATCACCCTCCAAGAAGATTTCGGAAATATCAGAAGGGTCAAAGAAGAGAAAAAGATTTCTCTTCTTATTAATGTTATCATTGTGATTAGATGGGACACATTTCTAGGAATTGTCCTTCCAAAAGGGAAGATTACAAGAAGAGAAATAACAAAAGACATCATGCCCATGCAGTTGAAGATGATGAGCCACCCAAGAAGGTGAGTAAAGAAGAAATTGAGGATTATGTTTTGTGATACTTGGAAAAGATACTTGGATCTTAAGTACATGACATGAACTGCAATGAATGATGTATCCTACGTACCAGAAAGAAGGAGGTTTGTACTCATCCACTTATATGTATGTGGTCCAATTCCATCAACCTCTGTTAGTGGGTATGTATACTATGTTTCATTTATTGATGATTATTGTCACAAGACTTGGGTTTATTTCTTGAAATGAAAAGATGAAGTATTTGGAAAATTCAAGGAATTCAAAGCCTTGATATAAAATCTCTCTGAAAAAAAGATCAAGATACATAGGTTAGATAATGAAGGAGAATACACCTCAAAATAATTTGTAATCTTTTTCAGAGATTCCAGGATTAAGAGGGAGCTCACCACTCCCTATAATACTCAACAAAATGGTGTAGCATAAAGAAAGAATAGAAAAATAATGGAAGTAGTAAAGACCATGATCCACGATCAAGATATTCCAATGCACTTATGGGCCGAAGCATCAAAAACAATACTCTATGTCCAAAACATATTATCCCATTTTGCACTTGGATTGAAAACCCCCGAATAAATGTTCTCTGGAAAGAAGCCAGACGTAAGCCATCTCAAAATATTTGGTTGTCTAGTGTTTGTACACATTCTGAAAGAAAGGAGAACTAAGTTGAACCCTTCAGGAAAGAAGGGAATATTTTTTTAATAATGTGAGGTCTCTAAGGCCTTCAGGATTTACATACCAGGTTACCATCATATTGAGATCATAAAAAATGTAGCCTTTGATGAAGATGCAACACTCAAGAAATCAAGGAGATGCCAGATTGAAGAAGTATATGAAGAAGAACTTGTAGCTCCTAGAGTTTCAAAACCTATGAAGGAAGTTACATTTACCCCTGATGTTGATATTCTAGAAGATCATGATATGATAGATTCTCAAGAACCTCCCCTGATGACGATCTCTCACAAGAGAAAGTTAGCTTGGTCAAGGGAACTTATTCAAGATGGAGAGAAGTATGGTGCCCTAGAAGGAACCATGAGACAAATAAATAAACCTAATCCATTCTCCAGTTATATGGCTTTGATGTGTGATCTCATATAAAAGGAATCTACTTTCTTTGAAGAAACCATTCAGAAGAAAGAATGGGTGGATTCCATAACAAAAGAATACCAATCCATTATAAAGAATGATGTATGGGAAATAGTTCCCATAATGAATAACAAAGATGTGGTATCTGCCAAATGGATATACAAGATAAAACATGCTTCATACGGAAGTATTGAAAAACATAAAGAAATAATTGTAGCTCATGACTTTTCTCAAAAGGAAGGCATTGATTATGAAGAGACGTTTTCTCTTGTATCCAGATACACTTCTATCGGAACAATCATAGCTCTTGCAGCTAAGATGAAGTGGAAGTTACACCAGATGGATGTGAAAACAACCTTCTTAAATGGTGTTATTGAAGAATAAGTGTATATAGAATAAACACAAGGGTTTGAAGTTGAAGATAGAAAGATCCATGTCTGCAGATTGAATAAATCTCTGTACAGATTGAAGCAAGCTTCCATAGCTTGGTATGGCAGAATTGATAGTTTCTTGACGAGATTGGGCTTTACCAAGAGTAAAGATGATTATAACCTTTAATTCAAGGTTATGAATGATGAGCCAGTTATATTTTTGTTTTATGTGGATGACTTATTCTTAACAGGAGAAGAAAATATCATCACAGATTGTAAGAAAAAGCTCATTGTAGAGTTTGGGATGAAAGACCTAGGCCTGATGCATTTTTTCTTAGGTCTTGAAGTTTGGCAGAACCCATAGAAGATCTTCCTTAACCAAGGGAAGTATGTAGTTGAAATACTGAAGAGGTTTTATATGTTGGAATGTAAAGCCATGAATACACCCATGGAAACAAATTTGAAGCTCCTGGTTGATACTTCGTCAGAATTGGTTGATGCTACTCTGTACAGACATATTATTGGTTCGTTTATGTACCTAACAAATACTAGGCCATATATATGTTTTGTTGTGAACACCTTGAGTTAGTATCTGGTAGAGCCCATATGCGTTCACCTTATATCTACAAAACATGTCATGAGATACCTTAAGGGTATGTTGGAATATGGTCTCTGTTATACTAGAGATCATGACTTCATATTGTTTGGTTATACTAATTTAGATTCTGACAGAAACATAACTTTAGGATTTTGTTTCAGTTTGGGGTCATCCATGACTTCATGGTAGAGAAGGAATAAATACAGTATTTCTTTCAGCATGGCAGAAGAAGAATACATTGCATCATGTTCCACCAATTGTGAAGCCATATAGCTTTAGAAGTTGTTGATGGGTCTATTCAATATGGATATGGAAGCAACCATGATTATATGTGATAACTAGAGTTGTATAAAGAGGATGGAGAACCCAATGTTCCATGACAAGTCGAAGCACAAAGAAAATCATTATCACTACATTCATGATATGGTGGAGAGAGGAGTTGTAAAGCTCCAATATGTTGGAATAGATGAGCAGGTTGCATATGCATTGACCAAGCCTTTGTCTCGTGTAAAGTTTGAATAATTTTGATACAAGATTGATAAAGTCCGAAAGGACCTCCCTCGAAAGGGGTGTGATTTTGATGATACTATGGCATCCTGAGCAACAACGGGCAACTCCATTAGGATTTTATATCTTAGGGGATTGATCATCCCTAGGAAGATCCCAAAGGTCCAGTAAGGATGGTTTGTTAGAGTACCACATGGTAGCTCCGTTAGGATTTTATATCCTAGGGAATCTTCTTGGGAAGATCTTGAAGGTCTGGTAAGGATGGTCTGTCAGAGTACCACAAAATGTTGTTGTTACACCTGCCTCATTCTGTTGCCATATGATGATGATGTTGTTATCTCAGCCTCATACTGATGATTCTGTTGTTCCAACCTCGTGTTGTTGTTGATGATGGTGTATCAGCCTCGTGTTGTTGATGATGATGTTGTACCAACCCCGTGTTGTTGATGATGTTGTATTAGTTTTATACTAATTGATGTTGATGCAGATAATGATTATGATGCTACTCCAACTCCATGTTGTGAAAGATGATGTTATTGATGATGAGAAAAAATTCCAATGATTTATAGATGTTCCAGTTAGTGTTCTAGATGATTATGATGATGCTTCACTCTCTTTCTCCTGATGATGTTGTATTGGGTTATGTTAGTAGAATACCCTTCTTGTTAAGGGGCACTGTTGAAATATTGTAACTGTGAAGAATATTCTAATTATAATTGGGTTATTATTATATATATCAATCCCCTTTGTGGATTGATCATGTCATGGATTGATTATATGGTGTTAAATGAGAAGTCACCCCATAGGTTTTATTAAAGTGGTTTTAACCACTATTGGGATAAGTTGGCCCTGGTTGGTGAAAAGACATAACCCTAGCACTCCTCGGCTAGTATAAATAAGATAGGTTGGCACCTCATTCACTCATTCATTTAGTCACTCATCTAGTGAGCAAGTTTTGAAGGAAGTTGCAGTTAGAAGAAGGAGAGAGAGGCGCATGCTCAGACTTGGGTTGTTCTTGGTGGTTTGGTATTTAGTCTTGACATTGTATTAGCAATATATTATTGAGGAAGTTTTTGTTGGTTTTTATCCCCCATGAGGGTTTCCTAGGATAAAATGTTGTGTACCTTGTGATTTTTTTTCTTTCAGTGATCCTGCTTATGTTATTATTGTCTAGTAAATTGAAAATAACTTAATAGCAACTCTAAATTTAAAAATGCACAAGAAGATTCCAATCTTGCAACAGATATGAAAATCCACAAGAACATTGGATGCAAGAAGAATTAGTAGAAGAAATGACTCTTGAGAAGAATGATGAGAAAGATTGTCATTACATGAAGGAAGAATGTTTTCAATAAATCGCCAGTGAATAAAAAATCTTGGATGTGGACAGTGATAAGGAGAAATATGAAAGTATGTTGAAATTGGAAATTCCTTATCTAATCAAATATGGAAGCACTCTTGAGCAACCAAGAGTTGATTTCATTGAATCATGGTTCCAAAGAATTGTTGGCAAAGCAATGCAATCAGATTCTTAGCACACCTATTTTAGGTTTTCTCCAGTACACATTGAGAGTGCCCCTGAATTTTTGGTACAAGATCCAATATGTTCTTTAACTTTGAATTTCATTCCAACAATCAGTTGGATGTGTGAATGGATCCATTGGAAATATACCTACACTTAAAAGTATCCCTTTATTTCTAGTATAGGGTAGGTAGTTCTTGTTTGTACATAGTTTGTTTCTTCAGTTCAATTTTTTCATAATAAGGCAATTTCTATATGGAAATAATATTCGATGATGACTCTATGGAGGAATGATTACAATAATTCATTTTGAATATGAATCCATATCCCAATGGAGAAGGAAATTGGTCTTAATATTTTGGTTTTCTAAGTAATGCACAAGGGGTCATTGTCCCGCAATTGGAGCTAGTTGTTGACAAAATTAGGTCATCTTGATTTTCCATTCTTGGAATAATAAAAAAAATGATATCAACAGAAGAAAATTTATGAAAAATTAAGATTTCATTGTGTATCCCTCAGTTTCATCTTATCTATGCATTTTTTGGATTCAAAATACGAGTTCATATGCTCAAAATATCCAGCTTTATGTCCAAAGGCCCAAAGAGCACTTCTTCATTATGAAACCATTTTTTTTTCCTTGGAATTAAAAATTATTGGAACCAAGCCTAATCATCTCATAAATCATCCCTATTTATCTTGGAACAAGTCCTTTGTATTTACTTTAATTTATTGAAATTATCTTGTGGTATAAACCACGTAAATATGGTGGAAAACACCACCATATATCTTGTGGATATGCCACATATACCTTGATATCCCTCCCAATACTTATTTTATTATTTACATCCAAGTGGACGGACAAAAATCTCCTCATCCCCTTATCCTCCCAAATACCTTACTCCACTTCTTCCATTAGACATCTCCCTTACCCCATGGTGTGTTGCAGGACTCCCTCCTTATTTCTACCATTTTCAAACTCTCATTTCCCTCTTATCCGCCCTCTTATTTCTCATTACTCCCCGCCCCACACCTTTCACTCCATACTTGAAATAATTTTCAAGTCATCAGCGGGAAGACCTTCCCCACCTCCCTTACTTACCTTACTTCCCTCACCCCCGACTTTGTTTATCCTCCTCCAACATTACTTCCCCATTCCTCTTCATGACAACCCATGACATCATCCTTCTCCTTGAACCCCTCCTCCCCCACCGCTTTATTCCTCCCTTCTTCCTTATCGTTCCCTCCTTCGACACTTAATTCATTTCTCACTTAACTTATTTCTCATTATTTTATTACCAACCACTGAATTCATGACATGTCTCAATTACTCATTGGATGACATGGAAATTTTATTAACTAGTGAAATCATGCCACATGTGAGATATAATATTCAACAACACAAGGACACATGGTAGCCTATGGGAATGTGACACATGGAAACTAAGCACTAGTGACACATGGCATTTCTACAACCAATGGGAATGCAACATGTGGAAGGTGTGTTGAATTATCACTGAATGAAAAATGTACTGCTGACTAGGAAATTACGAGGATGCCACTGGGCGCTAAGTTGACATGGGTGGAGGATGACTAAGCAGTCAAAATATTAATTAATTAATTAATTTCCTAAGGGGTCAAATTCTCAAATCTCCATAATCTTCTTTAATTTCTTATTAAGTGTATAATATACTTTTTATTATATGCCATTTTATATAAAAGACTCCCATGCATGTGGGATATCATTTTATGAACACAAGTCTAAATTTAAATACTAAGGAGGACAAAATTTGAACCAAAGGCCCAGATTTCCCCATCAAATTCAATTAACGACTGTTGAGTCTTATTGCTCAGAAGGTCATCTCTCGAGATCCGAGAGTCGGAATATCATAAACTATACCTTATTGAAAATATTGTTTGATGAAGAAGATGATGGAATAGGTTTCAAGGGTTGAAGTTGGCCAAAACTATCTCAGAAATTGAAATAACAGTCAACTATATTTCCATCCTATGTTGGTAAATCTACTTCACACCTTGACTTCATGAGCTCATATCTTGATATCCAAGAATCGAAATTGCACCCAAGAGGAATCATTATAAATACAAGATGAAGATAACATATAATTTTTTTTTTTATGGTTGAAAAGTTGAATATAACATCCACAAAATTAAAACACAGTCCCCTTTTTAAAAGGGAAACAAACTAAAAATTCTAGAAAATAAAAGTTTACATAATTTTTTTTATTAAGGATGAAAAGGGACCCTCTTCAAGACACATATATCAATAATTAAAGGAGGTATTAATTAAAGTGATATTTTCAATAAAGAGAAATCCCTAACTACTTGAGGAGTTAGAAGAACCCATTTTAAAAGGAAAGAGGAGACTTCATGAAGGGGTTAGAAGCAAGCAATCAGAAGATCAAAATAGAAGGAACCAATTATCAATATGCAAATAGTCTTTTGATCAAAAAATATAAATCTCCATCTTCTCTACTCCTCTTTTTCTTCTACACCATTTTCTCAAAACTTTAAGCTTGAATCTCTGAATTGAGCATAAGGCTAATATTCTTGAGTGTCCTTCTTGTAATCTTTCAATACTTTTATTATGTGAGCATGGAGTATTTACATACACATATGTGACTTCTAAATAGATTTTGTATATGGCTTAATATCTTCCATGAATAAAACTCCACAAAGAATTACTTATGGACATGACTTGAATGATGTTTTAGATGTTGGGATTTTTGAGTGAAATATTTGAAGTATGCTTATCAAATTCTCTATTTTTTAACTACAATACTCTTTCCTTTTCTTGTGAGAAGATATGAATGTATTTACTATTTGTATGCGATTAAGAATGTTGTACATATGATTTTGAACACAAGTATATTATGATATTGAAGCCTTCCTTYAATTTATTTATTGTTAAAAGACTTATTGTTGCACTTTAAGATCATATCATGTTATTAAATAACCATTTCACATATATAAATCAATAAAGATACGRGGTTTTCTACTTAGAATTCTCCCTAATCCAAGATATTCAATATACATTTTTCATCCAAAGAGGAGTACCACATCTATAAAAACACAGGGGGRAAGATATCCTCATGAGGTTGTTGTTTCGATCTTAACCGATTCAAACATCAACAACACCATAGGTACCCCTCGAACATAGTAGCTTAGCCAAAAGAGCTCCTTCACTTCACAGTTTATCCCCCTACCCTACCCCCCAAAAATGGCAAGCTAATTGGAAAAATCCATAACCTAAAAGATCTGGGGGAGTTGTAAATAAATAAGGAAATATCATTAATTCTCCACTTAAGATAAATCTACCATTAAGGAAATATCATTCATTCTCCATTTAATATAAAATTCTCCATTTAATATAAAGATACATTTCAAAGTCCTTGTAGAGAAAGTAAATGATCCAAATCGATAAACCATCACATACACTTAACCTGAATAGGAAGATGAAAAATAACATATTTATGGAAGTAAACCAAAAAAAAATATGAAATAAAGAAATTCTCATGGACCTGCATTATAACCCAAAAAGGAAAAATCATTCTCATCACCTATTTATTGCCTTAACTTCACGATATGGAATCAATAAACTCCTCTCAAGCCTAGAATCTAAACCCAAAAGTCTAACTACCTATTCGAAATTGTGACTCATTGACACCAGCACATTTATGGCTCGAATCAAACTCCTATTCAATATAATTGGGTTTCACTTCCACCCCATTTTTATTTTTTTTAGAAATCCCATTGCTTTACATAAAGAGAAAGAGAGAACACACTACACAAATTGCAGTTGATGAGAAATCATAGATAGGGTAGGACCAAAATCTGAATCATCGATACAATAAAGAATATTTTTTAGGAAGGATAAACAAATACATACATGCTAAAATGGAACTAGGAAGAAGCTAATCAAATACCACAATAACTAAGAAAAAATTAAAAAAATATCATGTAAGTATGCATAAAATGACTACTCCTTCGTACCTTCAACTGCAATTTGTGTTGTGGTTATGGAGCAGAGCTGGGATTGAAGTGAATTTGTTGTGAAATCGAATTCTTAGGTAGTCCAATTCTCTATACCAGACACTCTGGGTATCCTGGTACTTGTATGTTGGAGTTGCCTCAAGGGTTTCTACCTATTCCAGGGTCTTCCACCTCTACTTTCATGTTGCATATGCCTCAAGAGATGCCACCTTTCGTTTCCAGTGTCTGTCACCTTTTCCATAGGTATAAAATGTTTGTGTTGATGTAAGAGATAAGTAAACAAGAGCTACATTTTCCAATGCTAGATTGCATTGATCTAAGAGATAAGTAAATGGGAGTGGCATTTTCCAATGTAGCTCTTCACGGCAATAAGACAACAATATTTGTATCCAATCAAAAATCAATAATTCTTTTTATAAATAATCGAAAATATTATGTTTTGTTAAAACTCTGGTAAAATTGCCAATATTGAAATAAATCAACGGAAACTAATACCTAGTCAACACAAATCTATGGCTACATACATCGCCTTTGACAATTATAAGAATGTATCTAGGTTCCATATAAGTTAACTTTTGGATATACAAGAATCTTGATAATATACACTTGGTTTTTTTTAATGATAAAGTATAAAATTTAATAAATTATTATAATGAAAACCATGTTTTTTTTACATTCCCTTTGCAAATCCTTTAATAAAATGTAAATCTACCATATAGAGGGTTATAACTGAAATATTACTTGTTCTGGACAAAAACAAAAACATATCCCATGCTCTCTTTGAATACAAAAACAACTTTGGACTCCTCCAAGGTGAGTTTTGGAGAACCCCGTACCCATTCAAATGCTTTTATTTTTTATTTTTTATTTTTTATTTTTTATTTTAGGAATGGTTTCATGCATTTATTGTTTCTCCAATTCATTCGTGGCTTCTTGATGGGGTTTAAATAGGCTAGAAAATATTATTCCACTTCAAATGGGTTGTTCTTTGAGTTGCGTAACATTCTCTATAGGTTTTTTCTCAAATATAGAAAAAGTTTTAACGAATCTATAACTTTGATGGCCCAAACTGTAACGACCCCATCGTTACAACAACAAGCATCATATAACATTTTTTTTTTCTTTTGCATTAGAAAATACACATCACACTTAATTAACAATATCATCGGCACATCAATCATATAAATTAATGAAACAATAATAATTCATTAATAATAAAAAATGACACAATGTCGACACATCATCACCTTGAACTACGACACACATATCGATGTATTAACACAATAATTAGAAACATCCCAACATCATTGCATTCTACAATTAATGACGACGCATAACATTACGAATCTTAAACGCTCAACGCATCTCATAAGGACAATCATCAAAGACACTAGGATAACATAACGAAACATAAGGATCATAAAGATAATCATAAGAATCACATAATATACTACCCGCCCAACCTACCCTGTAAGGTTAAGACCTCTAGGACACATAAGCAACGCTCAAGCCCGGGTTCCAATTGATTTTAACCAGTTAAGGTATCAAGGTTGGTGATTGTTCCAAGGAACAAGGAGGTGTCTACAAACCAGTAGCACAATCAATCCAAAAAACTAGCTAAATCAATGGAGTCTACAATCATTAATCACATCAATCCATCAATCCTAAACATCAACTAATCAAGATGCAAGAGTAATCATTCAAATAACACATAATAGACCATATTAAATCCAAGGCACAAGTGTTTATCAGTTATTCAAGGTGCAAGGCCCAGTCACAACGCAACCATCCATCATAATAAATTTTCATTACGTGTTACAAGACTAATGTCTAAGACCCACATTTATTACATAAAATCCAATTGCGCAGAAGTCTAAAATCTATAACTATTATTTATGACATAAAATCCATTGCGCAAGAAGTTCAAAAACTAAAGCCATCATTTAGTACATAAATCCAATTGCGCAAGAAATCTAAAATCTATAAATTTCATTTATGACATACAATCCATTGCGCAAGAAGTCCAAAAACTAAAACCATCATTTATGACATAAATCCAATTGCGCAAGAAATCTAAAATCTATAAATTTCATTTATGACACACAATCCATTGTGCAAGAAGTCCTAATCTAACATCATACATTACAATAAAATTCAGCACGCACAAGGTTTTGATTCCATTAATTCCTTATTTCCACATCAACGATTCAAGGCGTAAGATAAGTCAGTTTTATTTCGCCAGGCGCTAGAGAATAAAATAAATGAATCAATCATACTTCGATAATAATTAAGGACACAATACTAACTAAACCAATCCAATCGGGCAATAACAACGCCATAATTTCTCTACTCACGCGCTGGGCAATCACAAAATTCAAGCTGAGTAAGAACAACGAGAGAAATAAAAAAAAACGCAAGCAACTCCAGGTTAAATGTTGAAGGCCATGGGAAATGTATCTGTAAAAGGAATATCCAAAAAACGCAGAGAGAGACTAGGCCCAACATTTCATTGAGAATGGATCAAAACACAAAGAGAGAAGAACACACAAGCGTTGTAGTGTCCCCAAGGCCGAGCCCCATTGTAAACCAAGTTCTGAAAGGAATTGTGATTATGTTTTATAGGCTGGTGAGCCAAGTTCTTATAAGGTAAACCAAGTTCTAAAAAGAATTGTGATTATGTTTTACAGGTCAGGAGCTGCCTTATAATGGAGGTTTACAGCCGTGAGCCTATGTTGAAGGCCAAGAGCCCTCGCTATTGTAATTTGTATGTATTCAACATTTAATAAAATATAAACACCGCCGTGTGTAGACCGACCACAATGAATGGGTGAATAGAGCACCGCCAGAAAGGGCGAATTAGGGGCCGGAAGGTGGTAAGGCGTTGAGCCCTGGGCTAAGTCTAGGGTTAAGCCCTCGAATAGTATTTTAATTTTATTTCCAAAAAGACATGTGTATTTTGTGTTTTATCCTAAGTTTTGGTAAGGAGGACGTGATATGGGTGACGCGTATTGGTGGAACGATGTACTATTGGTGACAAGCCAACCTCCCGACAAGATAGAATAAACGTCAGGGTGAGCCGTGGAGTTCCTCCTCCTCCTCCATTCGGCCCCTCGTGACTACCATATAAGGTGAACTCCGGTCCGTCTCTCGCAGAGAAAACCCTCGCATCCTCCAACCTAAAGGCGGTGACCAGGTTTGTTCGATAGCCAAGATATCCCCCACCGAACAAATTGAACAGGTTGACCCCTCGCGGATTGTTGGTCACATCCTCAAACTGTGAGCTGAGTCTATCCCGTGTTGGCGGATTGGGAAATAAGAAATGACCTCGGCCATTACTGAACCTATTGTTCGTCCGCTTTCTCCTTGGTTGTTGCAGACCACGCGACTGACTATGTGGGGTCTTGTTGGTCAATGGTACAATGATCTCTCCAGGTGAGAGAGACGAAGGTAGAACAGGTTGTTGGTCTGAGCCGATTCTTCCAGTGAGAGCGGAAGAAGGAGAGAGAGGACTCCTCGAAGGAACTCCCCAGAAGCCCACGTAAGCCCAGACTTCGGGTCCACCCATTCCCTCGTGAACTCCAAGGCAAGGAGATTAGGCACCGGTTGATCAGTTCACAGTGACAGAAGGTGTATTCTCCTCGGGGTGGGAAATCGTGCATGGGGAATGAGGGATCGGTAAGCAGCGAGCATGGGAGGTCCCCGAGAATTCCTCCTTGTGGTTGTGTGTTGCTTTCTCTGTAACCCCATCTAAAATTTCAGTATTCCTTTCTTCTTGGGTGGGATCTTAGTCCTAGTTTCGCGACCCAATCACGAGCCGGAAGGAGCGGTAGTCTGCTACCGAGGTTCGTGGAAGGCTGCACTTGGTTGGTGAATTCTACCACATTGATGCTGATACATTTTGATTATGCTTTGAATCATGTTTCGGTATGATCGCGGCTGCCATGTATCATAAGTTCACCGTGGCATATGAATTAATAAGGAAAAGCTAATCGCCGTTGATTATGGCAGTAATTCGTATGATTACTCTGTGTTGAACGTGTTTATTGTTTAAAATGCATGTGAGTTAAATAACATCTGTATGAGTTACGTACAAAGTGGTGTTATAGTATTCTTTTAAAGGCGATTAAACCTTGCAGCGTAGGTGCTTACGCTTGGTATCGAGCTATGGTTTCCACACCGTATTTAGATGGGCTGAACGGTCTTTAGACCGAGAATGCGAAAGGAAATTAACCGAAGGCCAATTTCAGACTGGTTTGCTCCAAATGTCAAGGAGTTACTTGACGAAGTTTTTAAGCTCAGGAGGTATGGCGACGTTATGAAAATGCAGCCACTGTGGTATGAGTCCATTGTGGGAGAGAGGACTCAATAATCGGTGGTGTAGGACAAGATCCGCCTGGAGGTTCTAACCCAGACCATCAATCTGAAAAGGTGCACGGGTTTAAATCCTTTGATATTGCACAGAATGTGGAAATCACATACTTAAATCCCTCGAATAGTCGACCCGCCCATATCCTCGGCGATGTGGCGATAATAAAGAGCCATCTATGATTTCGCATGTCGAAATATCGATATCGGTTATCTCGTGAAATCGGAGTCACGATGATTGAGGTCGGGAATTTCATGGTAAAAGTCCCAAGAACAATCTGAGTCATTCATTTGTGGGGACATGTATGAGATCGAACGGCCCGTCGGTATATCGGCTACCGCGGTTTTGAGTTGACATAGAACTTTGTCATCGAGGAATCACAAGTTGTGAAATCCCGAAAGATTGGATTTATTGTCCATTAGTTGGGACATGTGGGAGAGATTGGGAGCCCATCATCATATCGGTTCGGACGCTTCGCGTGGAATCCCGGGCGACAAGGCACCCGCAGCATTTGAAATCACGACACGCAAAATGTAATGAAAGCGGCGCAGGACCGTCCATTCTTGGGGACGCGTGGACGAGATCGAGGCATTCAGAAAGTTCCGGAAGGAGAGTCATCCATCGTGAAATCAAGTCCGGGAATCGCTAACTCGAGACATATGTGTTTCGCATTGGAAAGTTCCGAAACCGAGAGGAGGTGGGCTGACCGTGGTCATATATAAGGGGAGGTTGTGTGAACCACGATTCTATCCCGGAGGGCTAATGGGGGTTAGAGCGCATCGGTGTTTGGGAGCCCAAAACCCTGAAAGGATCTTGACCATTAGATCTAGCTCGTCAAGGATTGTTTGATCATGTATAAGAAACCGTGTATCGAATTTTGGGGATGGGAGTGACAAGAGGTTGGGAGTTACCGCATAATGAACTCCCCAAAATCGAAACCCGAAAAGTCCCCGAAGTCACAAAACCTAAGTTTCAAAACCCAAAAGTGCGTATTTAACGAGAGCTCAGAAAATTTATTTGAATCGAAATGTCTTTGTTCTTGTTCATACTGGATTATAAATGTTGTGGATTGTTCCCGAAGGTTTAATAGCTCGACAAACTTCTCGGTTCTAATTGGTATCAAAGGTATGTGCAGAAGTTCAACGGTCGACCCGCTAACCAACGCTCTAATATGGAGGGGGAAAGGTGACACTCAAATAGAAGACGCAATGTGAAGGAAAGATGTTAAATCGGGAGTCGATGATCGAACTCCAATGGGCATTGAAAAGAGAAGGATAAGGAAGACACATAATGAAAATCATTGAAGTTGTAAAGAGAGGCCAAGGCCTCGCCGAACATAGTCGAAAAGTTCATGAAAGTCGTGGGATCTATAGTGAATTAAACTCAGCCTTTTGAAGAGCCTGAAAGAATAGAGAAGAAAACTCGAGAAGGGAAGAGACTCAAGTGACTCGAGTCTATAACCCATGGAGAAGAAGTAGGTCGAGGAGAGATAGCTAACATCTGTCAAAGCCCCTAAAGACATTCGACAAGGAGACACACGAGTTCAGGCCCATCCCCTACCAAAAAACATAAAAATAATGTGTGGAAAGGAGGAATTGAAAGGGAGATGAATAAAAGCTTCCTCCAACATTCGCTGGAGAACATAAGAAGGAGGAAGATGTCAGGACATGGCTGTTAAGGGCGAAGTAGTCACTCTCCTAGAATCCTGCATCGACCCCGCCCATGCGTATGAAGAATTGCACGTACCAATCGAAGGAAAAGCATCCATGTAGGATCAAATTGTGTAGTTGCAACACATTATAGAGAAAGATGTCACTTGGAAGAATTTTAAGAGGTATTTCGAGAATAAAAACCAACTAAGATACTATGACAAAGATGAAGGAGTTCTTCAACTCAAGCCAGGGCAAGATGACTATTGATGAGTATGAACGAAGTTTTCCTCGAACTACCGGCATATCTCATCAATGATGAGGTTGTCAAGATTCAGATGTATCTGAGTGGATTTCCACCTCCATTGGTGACAAGATTCAATATGATGATCCCAAGACTATGGAAAAAACAATATGGGAAATGTTTTGAACAACAAGAGAAAAGCCTACCTTTCTAAAGGCTTGGGATGACCGTAAGAGGTTTAAGAAAGAACAGAGGTAGAAGGGAACAAGCCTCCCTTTCATGAATGAAGCCCCTCGGGGAACACTCTTCTCATCTTTTAGAGAGCCCGTGAAATTTGAAGGGAGTGAGCAGATGCTGCTGCCTCCACCCATGGAGCAATGTGAAGGGAATCATAGGTACGTAGGATCGCCTCAATGAGACAAAGAAAGAACTGGCCCATACCGTCGTTAAGTTGAAACAAGGGAGGATGGGCAGAATGTCGAGATCTACTACCGGACAATAAGCAAAGCGTAATTGCAATCGATATTATGATTGAAGTGGAAGGTACGCATCAACAACTCCACCAATTTGTTATTTTAATTGATTCGTACAGCCATGCTATGTAGATCCCATATGGTGGGAAAGTTTGCATCTAACGGTGAAGTTTTCAACATGAGAAGTCTTGTTAGCAGCCATTACGCTGTGGACCAAGAGGAAGGTAACCGAATTAAGTCCCCGCTCAAAGGACACAGAAAGGAATGTTCACTCAAGGCTGAATTGAACATTTTGTCGTTAGGCTCTTATTTTAATCGGATGGACCCGTTGGACCAACACCATGCCCTTCCGGATCGGGCCATAACAAGACATTTACATGTCCTACGAAGAGGGAAATCAGGTAACAAACCAAGGAATTCCCAGAGCAATTAATGTACGATAAATATCAGCAATGCAGTTGAAAAAAGTGCCACAGAAAAGGCTGTCAATTATTAACAGCCCATGTGGGGGAGACGCCTAAGGATAAGGTGTCAAATAATAGAGATCATGCGGTACTAAAGGAATTCGAAGATGTATTTCAGGAGGTACATGGACTACCTCCGAGGAGGGACAACGATTTTTCTATAAATCGATGCACCGAACAACTCCGCTTCAAAAGCTCCCTTTATAGAATGAGTAATACCGAGTCGAAGAGTTGCAATTGCAAATGGCATACTAAAGAAAAGGTTACATTCATTCCAAAGGTGTCACCCCGCAGGGATTCCTATCCTATTCTTCCCGCTGCGGAAGAAGAAAGATGGGACGCTGAGGCTCGTACTGGATTTTCTCGCGCCTGAATAAGGTCAACAATAAGAACAAGTATCCCTCTACCAAGGATTGATGATCTTTTATTTTGCTGAAGGATGCTGAAATATTTTCTAAAATAGACTGACCGATATCACCAAGTGAGAGAATAAAGGATGAGGATGATCAGCAAGACCGCCTTTAGAACAAGGTTCACTGTGGAAGCCGCTTGGACCCGTCCAACGTACCGCTGTTTTCATGTGCTTAATGAATGGAGTGTTCAGAAATTATTTGGACAAGTTTGTCATAGTCTTCCCTCACGATGTCTTGCGTATTCCAAGATAGAGGAAGACATGAGCAAATCAATGGTGTCGGCATTGAGAGAACACCAACAGACGCTAAACCGAAAGCAAGTTCTTTACCAAAGGCGATCCATTATTTGGGGCAACATTATATCAAGAAGGATCGCTAGGATCCCGAGAAGGTACATTATTCGAATGGCTAGCCCAAAGAATGTGGCAAAGCTAGATCTTTATGGGTCTGTAATAATATTATGTTTATAAAATAATTTCAAAGATATTCATTCTATCACTTCCTTGCAAAGGAAGGAGAAGAAGTTCCAGTTGGACTCTAAGAATGTGAGCAGAAGCCTCGTTTATTTGAAGCAACCGCTAACCAGTGCTCCAATCAAGATTGCGCATCCAAACAAGGATTACGAAAATGCATTTAGCTGCAAGGAGGGGCTATGAGGAGTTCTCAGCTAAGAGGGGTTTGTAGTTTGTTATGAGTCCCGAAGTTGAAGGAACATGAGAAGAACTATGCCACCTTGCAATTTGTGAGTCAAGTAAAGACCGCTCCACGCCTTTGAGGAAATGGAGACATTTCACCATGGGCAAGAGATTCGAGTTGAAATGCACTATAACGGCCCTGGCATTTATTTGATCAACCGAATCTTTAAATGCCGTAGAAAATTAGGATGGTCGAGTTTCAGATTTAATACAGAATTTGATATCAAGCATAATAAAGGGAAAGAAAATATGGTGGTCGACAATCGCAGAAAAGTGCATGAATTACATGTCGCAAACCATTAGCATGTACCAAATCGAGATGAAAGACAAAATTTTAGAAGCCGCAATGTCGACATTTGCGTTATTGTGATGTCTATAGTGTAAAGCTACAAAGAGCTGAGAGAGACCACAAACCATGGAAAGTTACACCTTGGGAATCGATAGTTTACTGTATAACATAATTTATGTACCCAATGTCCAGAATTGAAGTTGGCAATTCTAAAGGAGATGCATAACGGACTTATGTTGACATCATCCCGATATTAGAAGACTGTGGTAGTAGTAAAAAGCCATTACTTTTGGACGGGTTTGAAGAAATAATTGTTGAATACATCGCCAGAACATGAGGCCAAAAGGTTAAGGTCGAAAGACAGTAACTCAAATAGTGGTTGTCAACCTTTACCTATATTCCCCGAATGGAAATGGGACGGTAACAATGGATTTTATCATAGGATCGTCTGCATCGAAGTGCTAACATGATTCAATCATGGTGGTGGTGACATCTGCCCATTTTATTCCAATCGAAACCACCCACAGAGCAAAAGCAGAGTTGTTGATATCTTCTTTAAAAGAAGTAGCATGTTTGCATGGAATTCCCAAGACAATTGTGTCCGATAGGGACCTGAAATTCACTTCAAATTTCTCGAAAGGACTGTTCAAAGGACTCAACCTAATCTAACTTAGTACCAGACATCCCGATGGACGCATTGCAGAGAGTGAACAGAGTAATAGAAGACATGTCGAGAATGCATGTGGATGGATAAACCACTAAGGTGGGAAGACTACCTACATATGGTAGAATCTACTTCTTCACAATGGGTGGTATCATGCATCATTGAAGATGAGCCCATCTCGGGCTTTATGGAAAGTAATACTCCAGTTGGGATAATCCACCGAATGAGTAGTAGTTGGGCCCGAAATACCAAGGAAATGGAAGATCAACGATAAAAATTAAATATAATCTAAAAGATGCCTGTGATTTAAAAAGTTATACCGAGGCAATGTAAACCCATAGAGAATTCAAAGGGCGACCATGTTTTCCGAAGTGAAAATTACCGTGGAGTTCCTGGAAGTTGGGAAGTTGCTCGCTGGCGCAGATTTTGTGGGCCATTTGAGATCCTTAGTGAAAGGATTGGGTCAGCGGTATTACATGCTTGTATCATCGCGATCTATGACTGCATATAATGTGTTTCGTGTTTCACTGATTAAGAAATATGTACCTGGCGCTAATCATGTTATCGATTGGAAATGTGGATTCAGTGTGGAACTAGGTGTCCCCGCAAGTGCATCCTGTGCATATTGGACAGAAAGAAAATTTAATCGAAATAGAGCTTAGAAGGTCCAACGGACCGGTACGGTCTGAGGGACGCAAGATGGGAAATGCATATGTTACGCGGGTAGAGTACCCACATCTTTTGAATAAATTTGAGATTTAAATCTCTACTTTGTATATGCACTGAGGACAATGAAAAAATAAGGGAGGGGATTGTAGTGTCCCTAATGTTGAGCCCCATTGTAAACCAAGTTCTAAAAGGAATTGTGATTATGTTTTATATCGGTGAGCCAAGTTCTTATAAGCTCGAGACTTATGTGTTTGTTAGGCCGTGGGAGTCTAAGTGTTGAAGGCCAGAGCCCCGTCATACCTTCTGTATGTATAACATTTAATAAAATATAAACACCGCCGTAGACCCACCACCACGAATGAGTGAAGGGGATCGAGCATCCAATGTGCAGTGGGTAAAGTGAACAATGGAAGGTGGGAAAGGCTCGCGTTGAGCTCGGGGCTGCTCAGGGTTTAAGACCGGAATAATATTTTAATATTATTCCAAAGACATAAAAAGTGGTGTTTGCATCCTGCTCAAGTAAGGAGGACGCATAGCGGGTGATGCGTCATGGGAACGCATGCAGGCCCATGGGTGACAAGTGTCAACCCCGACGATGTAATAAAACGTACTAGGGTGAGCCGTGAGAAAGGTTCTCCTCCTCCATTCGACCGGATCCGCCGTATGGTGAACTCATATGACTTCGCAGAGAAACCTCGCATCCTCTCGAACCGGTGTTACGCGGTATCTGTTTGTTCTGCACATCCTCGCCTAAACGTCAACCTCAGGTTGACCCCGCGCGGGATTGTTGGTCACGCATCCCCACAAACCGAGTGAGTCTATCCTGTGTTGTAGGATTGAGAAATAAGAAATGACCCGCCATTGTTGAACCTGTTAGAAATCCCGTGTCTGATTTTCTCCCCTGGGTTGTGACCACGCAAAGGCTAGACCAAGTGGGATCTTTGCGCACAAGCAGGCAACTCTCTGTGTGAGAGAGGTGATTGAGGTTGGTGGTAGGCTGTTGGCTCTGTGAGAGATTCCTTCCGTGAGAGAGGCGCTGAGAAAGGAGAGGGGACTCTAGAAGGAACCCTCAGACGCCACAGCCCAGGACTGGGTCCTAGCTTGTTCCCTCAGAATGCTAAAGGCAAGGGATAGCACCAAGGACTCCACCTGTGTGGACATATATAGAAGGTGTATTCTCCTTGGGTGTGAAATGCATGTGGGGAATGAGGGACCCAGGGCGAGCATGGGAGGTTCAAGAATCTCTTCCTTGTGGTTGTGTGTTGTTCTCCCTGTAACCCTAGCCTAGGCTAGATTTCCTTGCCTTAGGGTGGATCTCGATCCCAGCTCGGGGTGGGTGACCTAATCACGTAGATGATGAGCAAGGTAGTCTACAATGGGGAGGTTTGTGGAAGGCCTGCTTTTGGTTGGTGGATTTCACCATTGATAAAGATAAGTATCTCAATTATGCTTTGATCATGATTTGCATGACTGCGGCTTCTATGTATCATGTTTTCCACGTGTATATGAATTAATATGAAAAGCTACTTGCTTGCTGATTATGGCAGTAAATCATATGAATACCAAAGGAGCTGTGTTTATTGTGTTGCATGTGGGTTAAATAACATCTATATGAGCGTACAAAGTGGTGTTATAGCCCTTTAAGAGCCATTAAACCTAGTAGCAGTAGTGTGTTGCGCGCCACAAGCTGCCAAAAATAAAAATCAAGGCAATGAGATAAAACCCAAGGCAAAGAGATAGGATGAAAGCTTACAAACAGACCCGAGCAAGAGGGCACAAAGCCATGCCCCTTTTATCAACACAGGTAATTGGAAAATAACAAGTCAGAGAACCAATCCATCAAATTTTAATCCCATCTAACCACCCCAAGCAATCTTTGCCAACAATATCAGACATCCATTACATTTCCACCAACACATAAATTTATGTACAAATTTTCTATCTAATTTACAACTGCAAATTTTTGAAAAGGTGTACCATAACTAGATGATGGCTTGTCAATGATCTTAGATTGTTGGCGATCCTCCTCGCTCCCGCTTGCTAATCATTGAGACGTCACTGGTACTTCCCAACAAACACTAGGGGTACTCTTCTTCCTCCTGAGCCCCCCGAGCCGCAAAGGGGTCACGCACACAACTAGAGAAAAAATAGCTCCCAACTTGCCTCGCAAGGTCTAGCTACCACTCTCTATTCGAGTTGGGTATCCCAACTCCCACAAGAAAAACCAGTCAAGAAAAATCGGGCAGCATAACCTTATGCATACTAGTTATGATCCTTTCCTCATCTCCCTCATTACTTTTATAGAGTTCTTCTTAGTGAAACTCTCCATTTGCATGTTAAATTCGATTTATTAAAAATTAATTAGGAAAAACTCTCCCTCGTACACTTATCACCTGATCCCTTAGTTGCACCAGAAATTCATTTAATTAATTAAATTAAATTGCCAATTTCCCTCACCCACCTAAAAGCGTTCCTAAAAACTCTCCTTGTTGTCCATTTATTCCCTCAATTTCCTTTAATCATTGAGGCCTTTCTTAAAGCTTAGTTGAGTTTAATTAGGAAAGTTCTCTATACTAGATTCCTTCCTATGTTCCACATTCTTTTTTGCATTTAAATTCCCCTTTTTTTCTAAGTTCTAATTTAGCAAGTTTTGCACATAAACAACAATAAATGTTAGAGAAATTATTTCTCCTTTAAATTCTAAATTTGATTTTTTTTTTCTTCATCCCCCCTTTATTAATTGCTTAATTAATTTTTAGTCATCATGTCCTACTTAGACCTAGGATTTACTTTCAACTAGGATTTAGCAATTTTTAAGGGAAATTTTTTATAATTAATATGCTTTACTCATACAACATTTATTTTAAGGATGACCACGTCAAAATAAAATATTTTTTTCTAGGCACCTAGGTTCATTGACTCACCAGTGTTAAAAATCGTGACGTTCCCTTCAGGACGCACTACATGCTCCAAGGGTTCCACTTGTCTTTTGACTGATTTTGGTAGATGTCCAACCCTTGGAGTCAATACTCCATCAGGCGACCTTGTGGGAGACTAAGGGTCTCTAAGGAATAAGGACCTTGCCTTATTTCACACCCCTTAGAATCTTCATGAGCGACTGTCTCAGTCTTCCCTCATGACATCGTGGATCTCTCAAACTAGGTAATCGTTAACCTACAGTTCGAGCCATGACGAGAGTGCTAGTAGGTTGTGGAAGGACTGTTGCCACACCTCTCCCTCAATATCTCTGGTTGTTGTGCATGGCCCCTTTACTCCTAATGTGAGTTTGATTAGCAAGCAATCGTCAGCCTGCATCCATGAACGAAACATGTCAACGATCCATAAACAACATCATAATATATCAAGTCATATGTCACATATGCAATAACAGAAATAATCAAACCATATACAATCCCCTCCCTGGAGTCTAAGGAGGTCCACCGATGCCATTGGAATCCCCAATCTATCAAGTGTCCTGCACACTCGAGAGAAACCTGTCAATAACACCCGTCGATACATATATAATCAAATAACATATCATCATATCCACAACATCATCAACATAATCCATAAGCGAAACAAACAATCATATAATGAACCAGATCACTTGCACACAAGTGTCCTCAAAGAATAAGTCAAATCATGGGTGTGCAAGAGTGGGATGTTACACAAACAACTTTGCAATTCAATTTGAATCATCTAGATTAGGAAGAGATCAAATTAATTAAGGTATTTATTGTTTTTTCTAAGTGTTGGTAACATTGAAGGTGGTGAAGGGACAAGATTTCTTAAATTTCTCAACCAATAAACAATTTTTTTTGGAACTATGAATGAATGAATCAACCTTACTTATATAAATCAAATTTCTACACTCAAAATTTGGGAATCACATTAATTTCCTCATACAATATATGAAAAACTTAAAAAATCACTTAATAATCAATCTTTATCACATGCATACTTAAGAATTAAAAAAAAATAATATGCATAACCCAATAAACACATGTCATAATGTCCATATTGATCATTAAAAAACATGAATGTCTTACATAGAGATCAAATTTCTACACGTATCATTAGGGAGTCACATTAATTTCCTCATACAATATATGAAAAACTTATCGAAACCACTCAATAATCAAGCTTCATCACATACTTAAAAATTTTAAAAAATAACATGCATAACCCAATAAACGCATGTCATAATGTCCATATTAATCATTAAAAAAACATGAATGTCTTACATAGGGATCTTAGCCTAGGGAAAAATAGGTCAAATGTAGACATAAGATGGGCTATAAAATGAACATTGTGAAGGCCCATCACTAAGGAATGAATTGATTTCTATAGAGCTAAGTAGCTTTATATCAAGGTAAATCCATAGTAAGAACTTTCAAGATTGATCTCCCAACTGTTGAATGCATGCTTGTGCATGTTTGCATAAATGGAAAATAAAATAGATGTAATGTAGTTGTGTATCAACTTTAGTAAAATAGTATATGAAATTAGAATGTTGAATAAGAAAATGTGATAAAGAGGTGTTTTGAGGAGAGGTAATAATCTTGTAATGTGTAGGTATTTATTATATGTATTTATATTTCAGGGGTATGAAATTAATTCATCCTTTGTTTTATGTAAGTATATATTTGAAAAATGGATTATTAGACATAAGTGCAAATTATGAAAGTATGTTTGAAGTAAGTTTTTATTACAACAATCAATTTTATATCTACAACTAACGTTTTAGTATCCTAACAGATCATGATTGTAATGTTATTTAGTAATTTGTTTTGAATATAAAAAGAAATTAAGAATCACTGTAAAAATACCACATAATGGATATAATATTATTCAATTAGGTTTATAGCTTTGTATTCTCATAATACAGATTATGTAAAAGTACCACATAATGAATATAATATTATTCAATTAGGTTTATAGCTTTGTATTTTCATAATACAGATTATGATAGTGGAAATGATATTTGGTTGTTGAGTGGAAAAATATTAGAATTGTTACCTCATTAATTATGAATTCAATTATGGATCTGTAGAAGAAAGATATAAATAAAATATGTCATGGATGATGCATGCCTCAAATGAAAATATTGTGCTTGTTTTATGATAATAGAAAGATTGTATGGGATAGAGAATATGTAGTTATTATAAAAACATGTTAAGATCATATTTGAATATTGTCATAAAATTTTATCATACTTAAATTTTATTTTGAAATTCTTGAAATATTATATGTTTATGTTTTATTATATTTTAAAAAGAAAAATGAAACAATTAAATTAAATAATGTATGTAATGTTTTAGCAATTATTAAATTTATACATTAAAATAGATTGATGATATAATATAGTAATATGGAATTAATGTATATTTCAAATTGGTTATAAAATAATTATAATAAAAAGTGAAATATATATATATATATATATATATATATATATATATATATATATATAATTTCGATAATCACATTACAATAATGCTTATATTATGTTTCAGGAATTCATTAGCATAAATTTCTTATAATTATATGATAATTGTTTTCAACATAAATATCCATCATGAAAATATAAAAAATATATGATTTAAGAACGGATCTCCTATGATGGCGATAACAATATATGTATACATGATTTAGAACCAGATCTCCTATGATGCCAATATCTATATTGCAATAATTTTTATTTGATTAAAAATATAGTTGGGGACCATATAGTTAGCTTTCGGAGAGCCAAAAATCTTGATGATATATACTCTCCAAAAATCTTGATGATAATTAATGATAAGTATAAAATCTAATAAATTATTATATTGAAAAATATGATTTTTTATTATTTTTATTTGATTAAAAATATAGTTGGGGACCATATAAGTTAGCTTTTGGAGAGCCAAAAATCTTGATGATATATACTCTCCAAAAAAACTTGATGATAATTAATGATAAGTATAAAATCTAATAAATTATTATATTGAAAAATATGATTTTTTTATTATGTTCCCTTTCCAAAGCCTTTAATAAAATGTAAAGAGGCATATGGATATAATAAAGTAGTGAACTGATGTATATTACTTTGTTGACTTTATAAGTTAAGTTTCATTGTTTATGAATGAAATATGGCCCACCCACACTTAAATTATACTTATTGCGTTATATAAAAATCGCACATTCGTTGACAAATTTTAGTGAGACAAATATTTTATGTATGTTTGGTGATTTCAAACAGATTTATATGTTAGAATTTTTATCAACAAACAATATTTATTACGAATACTTTGGTTTATATATTTGAATGCTTTCGTTTATATATAGTTGGTTTATTTTTGTATATCGATAATTTTCCATAATACTTTATTTTACTAAGATGAATATTTTTTTATATTTATTAAGAATACTTTGGTTTATATATTTGAATGCCTTCGTTTATATGCAGTTGGTTTATTTTTGTATATCGATAATTTTCCATAATACTTTATTTTACTTACATATATAAGATGAATATTTTTTTAATTTAATGATTTA
>SNQJ01S0028570.1:30350-41406 GCA_010110895.2 Picea sitchensis | reverse complement strand
TATGTTTTCTATGGGATGAGAAAGCTAGTACATTGATGAACGAAAATGTTTTGACACCATAGTAATGATGGTTGTAATACTATGAAAACGATTGAGAACTGTTGTGTTGCACTTATGGAAACATTTAAGGATGTTTATGAATTTGAATGTTATGATACATGCATTAGGTTTAATATTATGACTAATGTAATTGTGTCTATGATGATTCATGTTGTGTATAGAAATAAATTGGAGCTATTGAGGAAGACAATTGCCAATGATGGGCAATCTCAAACAGAGAATGACCAGGAGAAGGTTGCGAGTGAAATATTGTTGACAGGGCTGTAAAATCCCCAATAAAGCACTGGTGATGAGGTAAAAATAAGAAAGAGGGTGCTAGCAACCAAGAACTGGTATAAAGATATTCACGCCTGTGTGGCACAAGGTATGAAGGGATTTGGTAAGAACCCCTTCTGAAATATTTTATTGTCTTAGTGTTATGAATAAACTTGAAAGGCAGTTGTATGCCTTGGATACCCAAGTAAGGTATGATTCAAGAAGGAGAACCTGAATAATGGAGGTATGAACCTCTGGTAGTAAACACTTTGTAACTCTTGGAAGAATTCATGAATTGATATGTCATGAATGCATTGACAATCAAGGAATGCGTAAAGGCATTCATGTGAAAAATTTGAGTTCACGTGTATTGATTTGGGATCATGATCGGCCTATAGCCGACAGTATGGTCCTACTGTAAGAATGAAAGAAAACAAATAAACCATATGAGGAAAAGGTTGGTTAAATTCCAACACCCCATGGCCAAGAACCTGTCATAAAGTGCGACAAACCTGAAAAACAATGCAAGGATGCATTGGGTATGAATGTGGCCATGGATATCAGCACAATTGTTAAAACCCTTTTTAAATGTTGAATTATGCTTTGAAAAGTTTGGTATGTTGAGATGAAAGTAACAATTGTTTGGCTGTGTAAAGAATGAATTGCAAGAAGAAAAGATTCTTGGATATGGCASTGTTGTAAGTCCATAAGAAAGACTGATTGCCTGYTGAGCCAAACTGCAAGGAATGGTATTTCCTTTTTGAGAAAGAAATTTAATTGTTAAGTATGCAAAATTCTGAAATTGTTGTGATGATGTTGTAAAGGTGTAATAAAATGTATATGCATGGAAAAGMTAACAAGTTGTTTGGCCRATTGAAGTTGAAAGTACAGGAAGCAAAGGGGTCTTAGATATGGCAACATTGTAGGCCCATAAGGAAGGCCAATTGTTTGCTGAGCCAAACCGTTATGGGAAGGAAAGTCCCATAATTATGAATCTGGTTCCTGTGCAGAACAAATATGAAAACAAATCGTGAGATTAGAAAATATGTGGGTGACAGATTTGCAATAACATTCTGAAAGTTAAAAGTTATGATAATGTCTCATGAATTTTATATACCTGTGATATAGGTGAGGAGAAAAGATCTGTCCAGAAGGAACATATGAAGCATGTCAAAGCTGAAGATGATGAACATGGCTACTACTGAGCTGTGAAAACCCCATGATGAGTCATGATCGCCTGAAATAAATTATGTTGAGGTAACACAAGCCGAAGGGATGCCTCGGCAGAGCATGTCTAAGGGACACCTCGACTGTAAGACTCGATAGAGTCTCTAAAATTTTCCTGTGCGAGAAAACCTCGACAGGGAAAGATGGATTGCCTGAGGGACTGTATAACAATTAAGGGGATGCATGATCCTAGGCCTAGAGGGTGAGTGACCGTAGGGAAGAGGAGACCTTAATAATTCTTGTAAACTATTGGGATCATGCACACAGTGGGTAGTTTCCCATGTGGAAAAACCTTGTAAAGGAAGATGAAACCATGATAGCTCTTGTGAGATATTGAATTGGAATCATGCACCCAATGGGTATGTCAAGGAAAGCAATGAACATGGATAACAAAACTACCATGTGGATACAAATCCACAAACTGCACAGATAAGTACTGTGCTAGAATATGAAATTTTTCTTTTGAATTTTGAACAACAGTAAGATGTTTTCACACAAAAATTGTGGTTAATATGCTTGTGTCCAAGAATTATTGAAGGCATATGACGAAGACTCAGATCTTGAAAAAGGACCTGACCGAGGATGAAGGTCAAGACTTCTGAAGTGGCCGAATGAGGAAGGCATGACAGGTGTTTTGAGAAAGAACACCGAGGACAGTGTTCCTTTAAGGGGGAGGGAATTGTAACACCCTGTTTCCCCCAATTTGTAATTAATCATAAAACAGGAATTACCATGCTAATGCATGAGGACAATGTAAATGTATTATTGTTTGAGTTGCCAATAACTAACTGTGGGGGTGAAGCCTTGAAAGTACTCGCCATGATATCACTAGGGGAGAGAAATCAATTAATCAGGCAAGGACTGGTGGTTTAACTACCAACCACCCCCATGAATGGGAGCATGGTCTAGCTGCAGGAAGTCATCCTAAAGTACTGTAGATTCTAATAGACTAGGCCGACCTGAGCTTCCTTCTGACAGAAGGAAGGTGAAAATTATATACACAGAGGCAACAAGAGGGGGCAGACACTAGACACCAGACCCCAGATGAGAACAAGAGCTTGCAAGGGAGAGGCGTGAAGCTCTCCAGTGAACCACGAATATAAGGACATGAGCTTGATGCCGAATGGCATCTGAGAAACCTCGTCGAGGCCACAAGTGAGCAAGAAAGCTACAAGTTGCAGAAAACAAGACCCAAACAGAAACTGAAAATAGAGAGAGAACCCTTGAGAAGAGTGAGAGCTCCCTGGTGATATCATGGCTTGTCATGGGGGTGGCCAGAGTGATAATATTTAATGCCTCTGAGCCTATGGTCGAGTGGAAGGATGAACACCCACAATCAGTTGGTTGGCGGCAACCTGTAATAGATAAGTGAATTCTGACCCTGTTTAATTTAGTTGTAACAGTGTATGAATTGGTATGTTGTGCTTGCTTTCAGGAATGTGAATGAATGATTAATGGATATACTGTATCCCTTCTATTTTCTGTTAAGTCATATAATTAGGCAAGAAAGGAATTATAGGGTTCAGACATGACTTGTTCCCATAAATTCTGGAGTTCTGTAGTGTCTTAAGCTAGAGCCATGAACTGTGAGCTTGTTGATCTTAGGCATAGTTGCATGTACGATGGTTTACTCGCCTAGTCATCCTGAGTCCCTTGGAGGATGGAGTTCGTTAAGTTCATGAGAGATAGTGTTGATTATGCATAGGCTCTCTGTGATCAAATAGAACCCTAGAACCCCTTGATGAAGGAGCGCAATAGTGGTGCTGAAGAATCTTCTAAGAGTCAAGTCCAGGAGAAAGAGTGCAACGCTCTCAAGTCCTTCATAGTTGACGAAGTTCAGGAAGGATAGTGAGTTTCAAATACCAAAAGAGAGTACCCTTTCATTTGTTAGATGAAAGGACAAGATCATTTCGAAGGATCTGAGGTCTATCATGACCACTAGATTGGAGGAAGGAACATAGGCTTTAATGCCTCTACCCCTTTTTGGAATTTGCAAATAGTGAAGGAATCAGGACCGTAGATCCCAAGATCCAGGGGAGTTACCTGGACTGTCCATTTGTAGAGGACACATGGCTGCCGGTTGGTGTTTCGGCACTCGGTAAACCCAAGGGCAAGAACCCTTGTCTTCTCAAGTCACGAAAGCATGGTATGCGAAACCTCGAATCAGTATAGAGTGAATAGGTTTTGGTGTTTTGACACCTAGGAAACCCAAGGGCAAGATCCCTCGTTTTCGCAAGTCGCAAAATCCCGGTTCCCGAAACCCCGACGCGCTCTGTGGTAGAAAGGAGGAGTTCTAAAAGGGTCTGGACCGTCCATTGGAGGAGACGTGTGGTGAGTGGCCCGACTTCGGGGAAAACTCTGATAGAATCTGGATTGTTGGATCCAAACCACAGGGGATTGTTGGATCTCATACAAGAACCTGTGTATCGGAATTTGGGGTTTGTAGAGAGAAGGGGACGACAGTTCGCTATTCTCTTGAGTCCTGAAAGCCGACGACTCGGGCAGACAAGTGGTACATCCTCGAACAAGGGTCATGTGGAGGTGACAGGTGGCATGTTCTTGTCATAGGGACGGAGTCATCACCTTGTTGACCTATATTGCGTTTCGGGGTTCAGCATTCCAAAAGGTAAGGAACACTTGCAACGGGAATTGCGAAGTCAAGAAACCCGAAAGAGATAGGCACTAAGACTTGCATCCTAGCCGGAGGTCACATGACACCGAGACAAGGGTGGAGCCGAGTACCTTAGCCCATTTTGGATTTTGGGGTTTGAAGAGTCAAAAGACTCGACTCTCTTTCTTTACGAACTCCCGGTTACTGAAATCCCGATATGGCCAGGACCGTCGAAGCAGGGGGAGACTCACAGTCATTGATCTCCTCGAAGGTGAGATTTCGGGTTTTGAGGTTTGCAGAGTCGAAAGACTTGACGCACCTATATCATTGAGTCGCGAAATGTGAAAAGGCGCCTAGTTTGTTTGGCCTGTGGTCGTAACCAACGATCACATGGAGGTGGACAATGGAAGAGCTAGGCTGTGCTAGGCCCCCAGAGGACTTCGAGGATTTTGTCCCTCGAGAAAAAGGAGAAAAAATATATTATACCGTAGTGGGTATGTGACAAGGCTCCTCATGAATTTCATAGGGAAATCCCCCTACACTTACCCTTTTACCTATATAGAAGCCTAGGAAAAATGGAAGAAAAATTCCAAGCTAGGGCTGACCAAATTAAGAGCAGTTTGTTCCATTTATCCTTGTTGAAGTTGTTAGTGGTTGAGGAGATATGAAAGCTAAACAGTGACTAGGATTCCTTCTTAACCTCAACAAATATTTCCCTAGATCCCAAAGGATATACCCCCTTCTCTGTTGAAATATTGGCCTCTAACAACTCAGGTGAAAAAGGAAGAAGTGTTTTAGAAAAGGGAAAAGGAAAAGAGGTTAAGGGCTCATCACCACACTAGCTAGCTCTGAATAAGGGTAGGAGGCTTCAGTTCACTGATGAGCCAAAGGAGACACATACACCCAACATACCCACCATAAGGTTAGCTACTAGAAGGCTTCCCACACCCACAATGAAGACATAATTTGTTGAGGTTGCAACTTAGGAGATGGATGAAGAACAAGTTAAATCAGGAGAGAAAGACTCAACGTTTAGGGGAATGCAACAACAACTCAGAGAGGCTCAACATGTTATAGCTCAATTTTACCAAGAGAATAAAGAATTGAAAAGGAAGCTAGCTAAGAATGATTTTGAGGAAAAAACACCACAAAACAAGGCAGAGCCCAAGAATGAAAGGTAAAAGGGGAATGCATTCATGCAAAGACCTGAGACCATAGTTTTAGCCAAGCCTACAACACCTATGACAATATCCTCAACCATGAAGAAGAGTTTAGAGATACAGGGAAAACTAGCAGCAAGTGAAATACCTACTACTTCTCCCACATAAGGAGAAAAGAACATAAGATGGATAAATAAGAAGTTAAGGGAAGCTCAAAATCAAATCATCTAGCTCAGGGAAAAAAAGAGGATATCAGAGGACATAATCATGAAACACTTTAAGGAATGAAAACCATCCAGAGATAATGCCTGTGAAGCCCTTTCTAATGCCTAGTCAAAATTGAAAAGAAATGACACCCTATTTAGGCAAGTGGGAAATTTGAAGGTACAAAACTTAACATTAAGGAAGGAAAATAGGTATCTCAAACAAAAGATGAAATTGAATGATGAAGCGAGAAGGAGGCTAGAAATACTTGCAAAAGTAGAAGATATATGATTGAAGAAACTTCACATTTTTGTCTTTTTGCGTATGTGATTATCTCAAGTTTTGTTTATGTCATAAAATTTGTGGGAAGCATACATTTGATATTGGAGAAATGTTTTCACAAGGGTGACAACATAAAACATTTCCTGGGCACAATTGTTGTTTTGACTGGTAAACTGTCATACACAACACTTGCGTAGCGAGTTCTCGCTACAAATATGTTGTAGAATCACATGATTAAAAATGACAACATGAGATGATTGGCATATGAGTTTTGAGGAAATCACATGTCCCCAGTCACTTGCTTCCACCTGGATCTACATGAATTACAACAAAATGGAGTTCTCTATGCAAAGTTTCTATGCAAATGTTGTAGGTAGCACTTGTGCAACAATAGTTCCACTTTGCTACATGATGCAAGAGCATCGCCAACAAAGCACAAGCGGAAGACAACTGGGCACACTAGCGCGTATTTTAAAATATTTTGAATTCCAAAGTTGGTGTATTAATGTAATATCTGAAAAAGATTTTGAGTTATGATCATCTTTAATGATCGGAGGCTTATCCATCACATAAGATCAATGGGGGAATGTATTTTGGCTTTAATGTGTAGGATTGAAGTACATATATGGAGCTTTCACTCAAATCTATCTGACTAAAATATTTATTGTATTAAATGTTAAGTAGTTGAGAGCTTTTATTTCGATAGGATAGTTGTAGAGTAGTTGGAGGAAAGAGCTCGAAGAGCCCTCTTGTATAAAGATTTGTGTTGTTACTGAGAAGAGGATGTTGAATCTAGTGCATAGATTTCCATTACAGTTGTTGTTGTTGGAATTATAATTATCTAGATCCATCACCATTGTAGCAAGGAGTTGATAGCTACCAAGAAGCAGTGAATGTATGTATGTAATTTTCAGTTGAATGAATATAACAAAGGAACATTGTCCCAAATGTATGGTGTTGATGCATCTATCTGAATGGATGAATGGTAGACTTTCTATTTTGTTTTCAAGTCTCTGTTATTTCTTGTTCTTGTATCTATGCATGAATTTACATGGTGAGATGTATGAATTAGTAAGATTTTAAATAAATTTCAGTTATTTTCTTCTACGAGTGAGTGCAAGGAGTGCGTTGACAAAGTATGTTTTGAATCGTAAAGCTCATAAGAGATAGCATGGAATTATATATGCAAGGAGTGCATATATGTCCGTAAGGAGTGCATGACAGAGTTTTAGAGTCGTAAGCTTGTGACAGAGTTTCAAACTTATAAGCTCAGAAAGTGTAGCGTGACTTAGTCACAGGGGAGTAGTTGAAGAATAGTTGCAAAAGGTGTGAAGCCATCCACAAAGAAGTTGAGTGTGGAAGAGAACTTGTGGCAAGGCATGCACAGGTCAAGATTTTGACTAAGTGTCGAAGAGAGTGTTTTGAAGGACAAAGAAGGTCAAGGAAGACAAGCTTAGGAGAGAGAGAAGCATGAAACCTTTGAGGAGGAGAATCCTTTGAGGTTTCGCAAAATATACGAACGAGATCCATTCCAGAGGGAGGTGAATAACTCTAGACCGTCAGATTTGGAAGAGCTACACAGAGGTTGGTCGTAAGGTGTTTTCATAATTTCATGGTTCGGGAAGTCTGGAAGTGTTGTAAGTGTAGAGTCATGAAGTAATTGCAACCGTTGGTTGTGTAGAGAATGCATGGTAGAGGATTGGAAAATCCAGAAGTTAAGAGAAGAGTGCTTTGGGAAGGGTTGAAGATAGATCTCGTGGTATTTATGAAGCCTGAATTTATGATGGGTTGGTCCATGGTCATAACCTATGGTCACCTAAGCAGAAGTTTTAGCGTGGAGTTAGTACTCTCGAAATTGAGTGCTGTCGGGAACACTGAAGAGCGAAGGCATGGGTAGTTCAACCCTACGAGTAACACAAAAGGGATTTGTGTGCATGTGGAACAATCGAGGTCTGTTGAAGGTTGAAGAGTCAATCTAACTCATGATTTTGACGATCCAAGACCGCGAGGTCATGTAGTCCCAAGGAGGGAAGGGGGGTCTATGCCAGGAGTGGTATCAAAGAGGATACATAATTGATTTCTGTAGAATGAGAAGTAGGCTAATATTGATGAGAGGTATCAGATAAATGAGCACAATTCTTCCTAGAAGACGTGTTGAGCCTCCCATAGAAAATAGAGCTATGGAAAGGGAGATGAGAGAACTGCATGCAAGGTTGGATGCCATGGAAACAACACAAAGGAGAGCACCTGATGATGGAGATGTCAGCGATGCAGAAAATGAAGAAGTGAAAGTCAAAGAAGTTGTATTAGAGGATGCTATGGAAGAACGCTTGTTGAAAGTAGTTTTCAAGTTGGGAGCCAGAGAGAAGATCAACATCCCAATGTATGAAGGTAATTTAGACATTGAAGAATTGCTTGATTGGATATGATCAATGGATAAGTATTTCTACTATGAAGATGTTGAGGAGGATAAAAAAGTGAGACATGTCGTCACTAGGTTGAAAGGGCATGCAACACTGTGGTGGGATGAATTGTAGGCCAATAGGAGGAACAAAGGCACAAAAAATATTAAGAGTTGGGGTCAAATGGTAGCCAAGGTAAAGGCGAAATTCATACCCAAATATTACCAGATAAATCTATTTAGGAGGATGCAGAACCTGAGATAGAAAGGGATGACTGTAAATGAGTACACAAAGGATTTCTATAGATTGAACATTAGGACTGGACAGAGAGAGAGAGATGAAGATAAATTTTCCAGGTACATCAATGGCCTGAGATATGATATCCAAGACAAAATCAGCATGGAGAAAATTAGAACAGTAGAGCATGTGTATTAGATTGCGTTGAAACTGGAAGAGAAGTTGGCCAGGAAGCAGAGTCAACAAAATAGAGGCAGAAGCTTGAACAAAGACAAAGGAGTTTCCCAGGACAAGGTGTTATAGAAATATTTGCCTCACCATTGCTATCTTGCATAGAGGGCCTTTTTCCATTTCCCTATGCAGACTTGTCATACCTTTTTGATGAATCCAAAGCTAAAAATGCATATTTTTTCACATATACGTGCCCTATCTACTATACAACATGCGTATGCGAAGGTTGATCCACTACAACCCATATACATCAGGATTTGTGCCAGAAAATACAAAAATGAAGTCGGGTTTCCATGTCACGATAAGATATCTTTGATCCTTGGCCTTCCATATACTGGAAACGTTCCGACTCAGACCTTCAGTTTCATTGTGAAGGCTATAAGAGCACAATTCTGAGCTATGGAAAAGAGGAGAAAGCATTCAACTTTGAGAGAAAAGTTACTACGGAGAAATTACTTCATATTGAGTCAACATCCCTTTGTCGCTCAAGTCTGAAAACAGTGTTCAACCCCCAATCTCTTTCCCTATTGTTGAGAGAACCTCATTGTCTCTTTCCTATGAGCTTGCCTTTGGTGGAGGATTGAAGTGGTGGAGGCCTAGTTGGAAGGAACATGGTTTCTTGGTTTCGAACTGTGCCGACACAGAAGTATTTAATGTTTTCTCTTCTATTGATCATTTATTAATATAAATACTCCTTTCTCATCCACTTGGTATCGTGCAAATATATGATTATTATACATGGGAATATTTGTAATGTTTATTAATGGATTATGTTATCTAATGTTCTAACCCCTTTACATTATCACTATATACTTGCTCTGCTTGTTTGTTGAGAACTTGTTGCAGGTACAAAGCTTTGGGTCAAAGTGCTCAACGTGGAACATCATCAAACGTTGGAACGAGGTAGGATTCTTTCTTATCTCTCTTGCACATTGGTTTATATAGTATATGTTGGAATTGAGTAGATTTCTACAGTCATACCTGTCTGTTTTGGTTTAACCTGGCCATAGAGAGTTTTTTCCTCTTAACAGAATTGGTGAATCCACTGGGGATCGAACCCAAATAATGCAATTTGGACCAAAATACCTCCAATATTCAAACAACGATTATGGGAGCATCAAAAAATGAAATCACGAACCATCTGGATCAGGTAACTCTACATCTCATCCTCTTCAAATTTAGTGGATTACATTTTTGAATTAGGTTCCAATTATTTAGTTATTGAGGGCGTAAATTAGGAATTTCGGTGTACGCAGGCTGCCTTTGTTTTGGTCATGTATACGACGAGGTATACGCTACTGTGTGAACCATAGGGGGCATATATTGAGCCCTACATGTGACTGTATTCAAAGAAAGTCGTGCATAGGTACGCAAATGGCCAAAAAGAAGGGTTCTAACTCAAGATTTGGTTTGTCCTTTGCAAGATGGAACTTGAATGGACAGAGAGAGAACACGAGGAGGTTGATGCGGCTGTGGACTGAGATTCGGTGGCTGAAGAGGCTCTAAAAAGATGTGGCTTGTATAAGTTTTAGGCTCTCAAAGGAATGAGGGCCCAAGTGAGGTTGTTGGAGATGTTGGTGGGTTACTGGGATCCTGAAAGTGAAATCTTTATCCTCAATGGACATGGACACATATTTGGTATATTTTCCACATGGATATGCATTGTATTCTATCGACAACCATGCATGTAAAGTCAAAGAAAAATGTAATGAGAAACTATTCTTTCCAGCTGGGTGTACACCACTCCACTTTTGGGTTATTTATAATGTATTTCAGCCATTGCAAATACTCCTCTGACCTCACACATTAGGGGGCATCTGTTATAGAAATATTTTACTCACCATTGCTATCTTGCATAGAGGGCCGTTTTCCATTTCCCTATGTAGACTTGTCATCCTGTTTTGATGAATCCAGAGCTAAAAATACATATTTTTTCACATATACGCACCCTATCTACTATACATCATGCATATACACATGCTTCTCCACTACAACCCACATACATCGGGATTTGTGCTAGAAATTAAAAAAATGAAGTCGGTTTTCCATGTCACGACGGGAGATCTCTGATCCTTGGCCTTCCATATACTGGAAACGTTCTGACTCGGCCCTTCAGTTTCATTTTGAAGTCTATAAGAGAACAATTCCACGCTATGGAAAAGAGGAGAAAGCATTCAACTTTGAGATAAATGTTACTCTGTAGAAATTACTTCATATTGAGTCTGCATCCCTTTTTCCCTCAAGTCTAAACACAGTGTTCAGCCCCCAAGCTCTTTCCCTATTGTTGAAAGATACTCATTGTCTCTTTCCTATGATCTTTCCTTTGGTGGAGGATTGAAGTGGTGGAGGCCCAATTGGAAGGAACTTGGTTGTTGGAAAACTCAGAG